>JALPQI010008676.1:0-55394 GCA_025490895.1 Thaumatotibia leucotreta
TAAGACTCGTACGTGAACGTTTAAAAGCGTTAATGGACTTCCGTATGCGAGTCTCAGTGAATTCTAGCGAGATTGCGTGCGGAAGTACGGAGCTTTACTTATTGCTTGTGTTAAGTGCAATACTTTGTTGTGCATACGACTGTTTTTACGTTTTTCACTGTGTTACAAATAAAAGTGCTATTTATATTGAACCATGTTACGTTCTCAGATACAGCCTCTGTAGCCTAGTTGGCAGTGACCCTGCCTACGAAGCTGGAGGTACCGGGTTCGAATCCCGGCGAGGGCATTTTTTGTGTATTTATTTATCACAAATGTTTGTTCCTTGGTCATGGCTGTGTATGTATCTAAATATCTATACGTATCTATCTATTATATATATCGTCGCCTGGTACCCACAACACAAGCCTTAATTGAGCTTACCGTGGGACTAGGTTGATTTGTGTAAGATGTCCCAAGATATTTATTTATTTATTTATTTATACAATGCTCCGTAGATTTTTTAAATCAACCAGTGGAGGCATGCTTCACAGGCTTATTATTCCCATTTGCAAAAAAATTCTTAAAGTATACTTGACCATAAAATGCTGGAAAGAGATACATTTCGAACACGTTAATTTTAAGCATATATAACCGTTTTCTCAGTGATAATTAATTAGTGATAAATAATGTGATAATTTTAATAATACAGTCGAAGGATATTTATCATCCGTTTTATTTTAAGATGTGAAAATTCCAAACCGTGTATTGCTGCCCATCCTTAATAATAATAATCCTTAATTAATATTTTAATATGTCTGCCCATCTTCTTTAAAGAGTAATAATTTTCACCTGTACAATTTATCCTAGCTCTTTTAAGTATACCTCCGGGCAAACACTTTAAGCTTCAGTTCCTTCTGCTTGTAAAATAGTATGTAAATCAGTAGGTACATAAATTATGTTAATTTATTGGTCAACTATTTGCACACTTTTATTGCTATGCCTGACCCTTAAGGTTAATGGTGTTTGAGTTACAAATTTAAAGGGTTTTGTATATAAATGAATCACCTTTAGATGAGCTTATTTTAGTATCACTTGAAACTAGAATCGTATTTGAATATTATGATAAGCCGTATCTAGATTGAATCTTAGCCGTAATTGAATGTTTTCGCCAATAAACCTGGCCTAGTAAATAGATTAGACTTGCGCTCCGAGGGTTTCATACCATGACAGTTCTGTCTTATGACCTACTCAACTCAAGTCAACTTAAATTCCCTTAATAAATATATTTTTTTTAATGTTCCGAAGGTGTGAAACTGTGCTCTCAGCCCACCTGATGGAAAGCAGGAACTGAGGCCTATGGACATAGTGGCTAAAAAACCGCCTATGCGCTTCCTACACTGAGGACTTAGATGGATTGCCTCTATCTATGCCGGTAATTAAACCGGCTATCTTACACCCAAACCGAAACACAGCAGTGCAAACACTGCTATTTAGCGGCAGGTTAACGGGTAAGAAGACGGTGGTAGTTATCCGGGCGGACCCTGCACGTGATCCTACCACCAGCAAAAGCAAATATCTTGGGATATCTTAAACAAATCGACCTAGTCCTACGGTAAGCTCAATTAAGACTTGTGATGTGGGTACCAGGCGACGTTATATATAATCGTTTTTACCGTCTCTACATAACAGGAAGTCATGACTCTTTTATAATATTTTGTGGATTAATCTATAACTCAATTTATCAGAAATAAGTCAAAGAACAAATAACGTTTCCAGTTATACAACTGACCTTTCACCCATTAGCCAACATATTTGACCAACACATTCATCAAATCGACCCACTATTATCAAGCGCTATTGATGCAAATGTCATGTCCAAATGTTGTACAAAACGGTCAAGTGTTTGACCAAACTAGCCCGTTAATACATGCCAAAGCGACACTACCATTAAACTACTAAAACAAACGAATTTCGACCTTATTGTGACCGATTTAAAATGCATGCTAAGTGCAAAAGATGTAGACTTTGAACGTGTTTCTTAGTAAATTATTTAAAGGCTTTAAAGTTTGTTCGTTAAATAGTTTAGTGAAGTTGTTTGGCCAGCTAAGTTGCTAATTTGTAATGTATGTATGTGAAAGCCGTTTGTTGAAACAATGGTAATAAAATATGGTTTAAGTTATAGTTTGAATAAATTTAGGTTTTGATTACAAAAGCAAAGTATAAGTTTATAGCTTAACGGGTTACTTAATTTCTGATATTTTTACATAATATGTTTCTGTTGTTGTTGTAAAGTTTTCTAAATAACCAATTATTAATTATTATAATAAAATGGGTATGGGTATGGTATGGTATGGGTATGGGAATGGGCAAAAAAAATATGAGTAGGTAGGTACTGTAAAATATTACTAAGCCAAAGAGGGCAATGATAACGACTATTAAGCTGCATTAGATTATATTAACTTTAAAAGTCAATTCATAGTATAACATTTTGACGGTTAATAAGTGAACACATTTCCGGTTCGTGGCAAATCACAACACGTTTATGTGTATGTGCCTAAACGTAATGAAATGATCCAAACAGTTCATATTTTTAATTTAGCTTCAGATTTGTTATGACGTCCGTTAGATAAGGCTAAATCATAAGCTGGCGCGATTTTCCGGATTTTCGCGGCTTTTAGTTTATCGGAACACATACCTTATTAGAATAATTAGTTAAAATTGGTAGGTACCAGCGGGGTGAAGTTAATCTCAGAGGTGCTTTTATCATGTCGTACATTTTGAAATGCTGGAAAGGTATAAAATAATTTTGGTGCAGCCGCAGACGTATCGGAGCGGCTTGTCTTAATATGAACCCTAACGCCATAACAATAGAGGCATGCTCAGATATTTTGAGCACCCTGGCCACTCCAATACATCAGAAAGATGGGAATTGTAGTAACAGTACTATGTTTATCTCTAAAGACCTTTATTTATGAAATAAAATGGCTTCTATCGCTGCGCTATCATGTTCGTGGTCCACAAACCCTGTTAAGTGTTCGTAACGTTGGGATGAAGCTAAAAAATAATATATGCGATGTAATCCGTTTTTTATTTTATGAGTTATCATCGCGGTAACCAAAGAAAATATTAGCTTTATTTATGCTAGTTTCCAAATCGCCCCCGCTTTTAACTTATTCACAAGCAGCTGAAATCTTTTGTTATGGCGAATTTCATTGTTAGCGATTCAATGAGCGGAGTTTTTTGAATCGATCCATTTTTAAGTGTCGAATGCATTGAATGATTTATACTTCATGAGTGAATGAGTTTTATTCACTCTCCGAGTGAATGATTTCGGACTACGTGTGTATTAGGCGCTTGTTCGTGTCAAAATGTTTGGAAGATTGATTTATGAGACCACAAATCAAAAGGAATGATTGGGCTTAGCTACAGGCTATATTTTTATTTAATTTGTATTTTTCTATAACTTTTTTTAATCATCTGAATTGATTGAAAATACGGATGGGAAATCGGTTTACTAAATTGTCGGATATGGTTCAAATATTAAATAAACAAAATAAAATAAATCAGACTATCTACTTACGGTAAAGAATTCAAATAATTTCTTTGATGAATTTATTATGTTTGAAGCGTTTGGGGCCGAAACGCTGGGACCTTGGGGACCCAATGCGCGTCGACTATACAAATCTAACTACTCTCTCTCTACTAACTACTCTACCTCACGCCTAATAGAGATGCCACTGGTAACAAGAAGATTGCTGAATATTTAGCTGGCGAATAAGCATTGCCATACAACGTGGCAATGCAGCCAGTCTTCTGGGCACACTGTCCATTGGCAGCGGTTTGGTTGACATTTTTTATTTTTCATCATCATCATCATCAGCCTATGATAGTCCACTGCAGGTCGAAGGCCTCTCCTATTAACTATGCGTATAGACGCATTAGGAGGTAAATACCTAGGGCTTGCATTCCGGAATTCCGGAATTTCGAAATATCGGAATTTCGGACCGATTTTGCTGTTTTTACAGTTCCGGAACTGACACAGCCAATATCGGAATTTCGGAATTGAAAAAAAAAAGTGTTTTTATTATATGGATAAACATAAAATATCAACACGATTATGATAATTAGGTACAGAATACTGAATACAAAGCTACCACAAGATATATCGATAAGTAGTTTGCCACAAATTGTATTATGTTTTCTTTTCTGTAAAATAAACTGTGCTTACTAAATACTAGGTACTACTAAACCACGAAAACTGGCCAAGGTAAGCAACGATCCTGCACTAGAATTAATTATCAATTGGGTTGCAATTATTTAACGTTATTTTTCTTATCGTAACTTTTGACTTAAGTCTCCACTTGGTCTAATATCAAGTAGCATTCCAATAAAGTAAAACAATGGTATTTGTAATTAAAGTTATTTTAACAGTGTATTCCTGACCACATTTTGAAACTATAATGTTATAGAAACTTTTCTGGGTATAGCCTAGTTACAGAGTTATTACCAATTGAACAAAAAAAATTTTGTTACTCATTACGAAAGGTTTTTTTTAACGGCGTTGGTGCCATTATGGAAAATAGACTCACTAACCTCATTAATAGATGTCAAAAAGAGAGAAATAATACCTGAAAATGAGGTTTTCGTAAAAAAAACGTTAATACTCATTTTAAGTGCTGGTTTTATAACATATACTTTTTATGTTAAAATACATACAAAAATTGTAAAAAATAAAACTAAAATATTTTGTTTCGCCAAAAATGACAAAACTCAAATATTTTTTTTTGTTTGTTTTTACATCGAATATGCGTGGTTAAAAATCTTTAAGGTTTTAAGAGCCCATTGTGTATACACCGTGTTTTTATTGATTTCCCTTAAATTACAGGGAAGATTATTTAGGTAAAAAATCATCAATTTCTATAAGAAACTAGTAACTTAACTCTTACTGTTATTGAGTTATTAAAAAAATAAGTTATAGGAATGAGCAAGTGTAGTGCAAACTTTATTACATCCTAATGTTACCTACTTATTTTGACGTGTGCCGTCAGGTAAATACCTGAGATCTTATTCTTAAGGTTTTCTCACACTTGCCATTTCAATTATTATCTATGAAAACAAAAGCCGATATACCAGGCAACTTCTATAAATGTCCCAAGTAACCTGTCCAATTTAACGGAAATCAATAAGACAGTGTCTAATGACTAATGTTTCTGATTCGAATTACCATACCTATTACTAAGTATTTGGTATAAGAACGTAACCTTAATTTATTGATGAACAATACAATGTGCCCATGAGGAAAGGGAAAAAATTAACAGCGGATTTATGATCAGATTTGAAGTTACAAATGTCGCGTAAAGTTTACCAGATGCCATCTATTTTAAGAGAAAATGTCTTGAATTACCGTTTTAGACCGTTACGCATTTTAGGTAACGATTTTGTCTCTGTGTCGCCTTAATCAAGACCAACAACACAACTTAATTGACAAACATCAAAAGGACAAACAATCTTTTATTTTTATTACCTAAAACATTAAAATGCATTTTTTGCGATAGTTTCATTAATTTAATAGCATACTTTTTTAAGTAGTGCTGCATTCGAAATCTTCTTATCCTATCTGCGTGCTTCTTTTAGGCAGGAATGTGCTGTTAAATTTTTTCTCTTTCCTCATGAGCATCTTGTATACAAATCGTATTTAAATTTTACGTTTTATTTGAATAATACCTAGTTTTACAAAATTTTCGTTAGTTCCGGAACTGGTTCCGGAATTCCGGAATTGAAGTATAATATCGGAAATCAGTTCCGGAACTGAAAATGGTCCGATATTGCAAGCCCTATTAAAATACCCATAATCGCCACGCTGGGCAAGCGGATTGGCGATCGCAGTAATGTGTCCACTATTGATGACTCTGCTGCCCATCATCAATCTTTTATTTTTATTTTTAGTTTTCTTTTATTTTTTTTTATTTTTTTATGGATAGTTTTTGTTCTACTTTACGTATTCTAAACTGTATACGAAATATTTATAATAATACATGAAATTCGAGACGAGCGGCGATGTTTTAAATTATTTAAAGGATTCATGTAGGTACTATTTTAATTAAACAATTAAAATATATGCTAAACTAATTGACCGATGTATGGAGTAAGTAGTTTTAAAAAGCTTGCATTGCACCTGACGCCTCCTATAAATATGTCATACAAACAATGCAATTAAAATTAATGGCTCGACGGGAACAAGTGCAGTTCATATCACTCTCCCCGGGGATAGGATTAATTATTGAGCATTTTATTATTGAAAATAATCCCGGGAAAGCCGTAATTCTGGTAATTGGCGCACTATTTTATTTTTTATTGTTTAATTGAGCTTTTTATTGGTTTCCAGCTCAAACCATTTAAATTTAACCCGAATTGTTAATATAGGTAAACATGCTACATCTAGCTTAAATGTTATTGCCACCCACCTAAAATAGCGGAAGGATACTATAAAATCGAAATTATACAGTAATCAATATTTAGGCTCTGCCAAAGATCCAATTTCACAATTATTTATGGCACAAATGAGAAATTTAAAAACAAAATTTTAGGTTTTATTGTAACGTTTGTAACCAAATTTACATAAACGCTTTTGGGTGTGAAATAAACGATTGCTATTATTTTGTTTAAATTCTTATTTTTGTAATATTATTATTATACCTTCCATGAAACGTGATTCGATCGTAGTATTCGTAGTTGTTTCCCAGTATTATGGAGTAAATGTGTAGTAAGTACCGATCAATATTTTAATGGGTTGTTTTTGTTTCAGATTCACACTTTACCACGGTACGACTTGAAATATAGCTAAGGTAAACCCAAAAATTAATTCGAATTAAAGGATATACAAAAAAACGCGTCTTTGCATTAACACACTTGGTCTCAGCACGTACATATTGTTAAGCATATACATATTATGTCAAATAAGTGGGCACGCTTAGTAATTATACAGTGTGTGTCTTTCATAACGACATTCCTTTTAAGGGGTGAAAGTTCAAGTCTTAATGAACTGAAATTAGCATATTTAGTTAAAGTATTTAAAAAAAAAATTTTTCATACAAATTAATTCGGCACGCAATGTATCAGTAATAACAATAACTAATAAATTAAACCTAACAATTGACATATGATTTCATTGAAATCTCGCTCTTGGTGACATCCTGACAATTACAATTAATTACCTACCTACGTATTTACATCCTACATGTCGGTGACACTTTTCGATGACAAGTCCGTCAAAAATCATGACCCTTGTTCATAAGAAAAGGACTTAACAGCCCAGGGTGCCTAGCCAAGTTGCCAATGGCTAATCGCTCAGTAGCGTATTTTAGTTTTCCGTCTTTGTCATTCTTTCTTATAAGTGCGACAGAGACGATTAAGCGCTAGGTAATTTTGTATTAACTAAGAAGGCGGAATCAGGATAATCGTTTTGTTTATGTACCGATTGAAAACTTCACATTGATTGAGTTGAAGTGTCAAGATAACATCAAGTTTGTTGATCAACAGACTTTCCTAATAAATTTAATAAAAATGTTTGAACTAGGTAATGTGATTTCTAAGAAGTGATAATGTATGTGCAGTGATTTTTGATATCAGTTCAGTGAATAATACGATTCAAAATGTTAGCCAGCACAGACAGTAAGACACAGAAAGAATTGTTGATGTAAATTTGTTGGGCTTGTGTAGTCCAAATCTCGCATGTTTTAAATTGTAGTATTTTCTAGTAATGGATAATTCAGTAAATAATTTAACGTCGGCAACAGTTCGCAGTTACTTTAATGATTTGATCGAATTAAAATGAAAACGAAACTAGCTTTTCCTCTCAGAAACGTCAAATAAATGTTTGCATTACATTGCTGCTCGAGATTTTTGTAAAAATTAATTACTCTTAAATAATAAAGGCAATCGTTATATTATTTAACTAAAATGGTTAACAACACTTTAATCTATCGTTACTTAAAAGCAATGTCGCTATCAAAGACACACACTGTATAGTGATAATTCGATTACACGGACATTATAACATTAAAACGATACAGTCAAGGAAATTAATTTATGTACCATTTCGTAGTGAAGCGGTTTCTAACATTTTCATATTGTATGTCATTGTGACGAATTCCAAAATGGTACGTGAATCAATTTTCTTTTCCATACGTAATAAGTAACTTCCACGAAATGGTGCTAAATTCAGTATAGTACTGGCTCGTACCTGCAGTCCTGCAGTGATTCCATGGAGGCTGTAACTTAGACATAATAACAGGAAAATTTCTAATATACAATACAAAAACAATAGTAAATAATAATTAAGCATTACAAATATTTTTTAAATTTTAGCGTACCTATTTAATAAGTCGTAGTCAGGCGTGCATTATAGATTAATTTCTTTTAACCTAAATTAAGAAAAAGTACATATATAGTCGGCCTCCGTAGCCTAGTTGGTAGTGACCCTGCCTACGAAGCTGGAGGTTCCGGGTTCGAATCCCGGCGAGGGCATTATTTGTGTATTTATTTATCACAAATATTTGTTCCTTGGTCATGGTTGTCTATGTATTTAAGTATCTATACAGGGTGGTCCAAACCTTGACGTCAAAAATTTTTTTTTAGGTTCCCTACGTCATGGGCTGTCAGAATATACCCCATGTATGTTAGCCGATTTTTTGTAGTTTTCGAGTTATGAATTTTTGAAAAATTTTTTTTCGAGAAATTCTTGAATGAAGAAATTTATTGATAAAAAAAAACTATTGGGTTTTTTAAATACTTTCTTTTTGTAAAAGTATTACTACAAATTAAACATTTACTGACAAAAAATTTAGCGTCCTCACTTTGATACAAGCAGGATAAAAAATACCAAATTCAAAATTTAACGCTAAAAATGCATCAAAATAGCATTAACGTACGTAAATAAAAAAAATAAAACATATCCCAAGGATTTTTGGTAATGTAAAGACTGCCCTAGATCTTAAACTTTCGTAAAAGCACAAAAAAAGTGATACTTAATAATGAGGATTTTTCGGAGTAGTCGGTCAAATAAACTTAAAAAAAAAAAAAATTTTGAAGTAGTAAAAAATTACTTGAATAACTACACAAATTGAGTTTTCGTGGTATTTTCTGTCTTTGTTTATTGATAAGAACAACAAAACAGACGAATTTCACTTTATTTTTAAATTAAAAATTTTGAAGTTTTTTTTTATGTTTATTTGACCGACTACTCCGAAAAATCCTCATTATTAAGTATCACTTTTTTTTTGCTTTTACGAAGGTTTAAGGTCTAGGGCAGTCTTTACATTACCAAAAATCCTTGGGATATGTTTAATTTTTTTTATTTACGTACATTAATGATATTATGATGCGTTTTTAGCGTAAAATTTTGAATTTGGTATTTTTTTATCCTACTTATATCAAAGTGAGGACGCTAATTTTTTTATCAGTAAATGCTTTATTTGTTGTAATACTTTTACAAAAAGAAACTAGTTAAAAAACCCAACAGTTTTTTTTTAAATTATAAATTTCTTCATTCCAGAATTTTAAAAAAAAAAAAATTTTAAAAAATTCATAACTCGAAAACTACAAAAAATCGGCTAATATACATGGGGTATATTCTGATAGCTCATGACGTGAGGAATCTAAAAAAAAATTTTTGACGTCAAGGTTTGGACCACCCTGTATGTATCTATCTATTATATATATCGTCGCTTGGTACCCACATCACAAGCCTTAATTGAGCTTACCGTGGGACTAGGTCGATTTGTGTAAGGCGTCCCAAGATATTTATTATTATTTATTTATTTATTTATCTTAATTGTCGTGTTACTAAATCGTTATTCAAGACTAACCACAGTATCAGTTAAGTACCTACTATCGTAATATTGACTACAGTCAACTTTCTTCAAAAAAACTAACCTCGCTCCCAAAGCTCAATCCCATCTAAAAAGAGTCTTAATAAACAGCTTAACTCGAACAGTCCCATACAAGTAAAGGCGTATTCACACTAATCGTGTCTATTAACGCTATACTAATCGATTCGACCCGACTATTGTCTGACATCGGATCGCTCGACCGTTTTATTTTATTGTTCGAGCCCGCACTTTCACCCTGAACCCTACTATTTAAAACTAAACACTTACAACATTATAAATGCATCCCGATTCACTCTTATTACAATAATGATACGTCTCAGTTTTGTAAATATTTACAAATTAAACTGCTTAGGGAGGTAATTTTGGACAATTTTAATTTGTCAATTCCGATCGCCTTTATTTCCTAGTAATATGGAATAATTTATGTGAGATTTATAGTATAAGGAGTTTGTAGTGAAACGTGTATTGTTTACAATGAACTATTTTAGTAGGACTGATTATGTCATGTTTGTTAATTTGGAAAATGGGTAGTTAAATTATGTGTTATTGATTTTGTTCCCATGGAATAGAAGGTATAAGTTACAACGTGTCATTAACTTTATTTAATGGCTGTTGTTTAAACATTTATGACGGCAATTACTTAGATAATATCACCTACATCGAATCTCTCATTATCGGGTACGCACCTAGTTCACGACATACATATTATGACATCATAGTATAACCTTGGATATTTTAATCGATATCTATTTAAAATGAGCATAATCCATCCGATGAAGTTGATAAAAACTATGAAACCTATCCAGCCAGTTACAAAGAACGTATTCATAAAAAAATAACGACCATTATCTGCACCAAAAACAAAACACTGGCTGTCATAAAAATCAAGAGGCCATTAAAGTGATTAAAACCAAGACCCCCACGACGACCCAACTAACTTGCAACGGACCAACAAAACGTCAGTAATTTTGTATAAGCGTCATTACACCTACTGCATTTTTCTTTTGATATTATAGTATGATTACGCTTCGTGCAGAAGGGTAATGATTTTTATTTCAATGAAGCTGCTGCGTCATAGGGAAAAGAAGAAAAAAATCCGCCAATAATAAAATTATCGGGGAACCGCCGGGCTATTAAATGCAGGTTGCCCGTGAAATATACGGACAGGCGAGCGTTGAAGATATGGGTGCGAGTTTGGTGCAAAACGCTCAAACGGTAGGAAGGTAAAGTTTTTGTTCCACATTCGATTCGAGAGAAAAAGAATATCTTATTTGGAAAAGTTACTTAACCAATGAAGTATCAAGTAGGATAAGGCATTTTATGTGTATTCATTCGTCATCTCTTTAATATTATGATTTTACTAAAGTCATCGTTTGATTGTTTATCCCGTCTTACCCAATAGGTACTATAGGTAGATCTATGTTGTTCCAATGGTGCCTACCAGTTAGGTCATTGTCAGATTTAGGCTACCGTCTTTTCGTTAGACGTACCTAAAGTTAAGAAATTCATGAACTAATTTTGGGATAAAGCAATTGAAACAAGCTGTTAACTTCTGACCAGTGTGTGGATAATTTTTGTTTTTCCGACTGACAATGAGTCAGTTTCTAGTTACTATTTTTTATTAGGTACAAAGTATGTAGTTTTCAGTTTTTAGGTACTACATTAACATTTGAACCGTTTTGATTTTCTTTGAGGATCATGACGTCAGGCGGTAGACACAATGGCGGATATATAATATACCTATAACAATTTACCTAAAATGGAACTTGTAAAATATGAATTTTTACTTATAGTAAAATAAATGCCCCTGAACCAAACGGTAAATACGTCAAAAATATTCATATGCTTCACCCAGGTTCTAATATCCGCTTCATCTTATCCCTATGAACTCGTCCTAAGCGATAGACCGCATGATATTTATGTTTACTTTATGCAGGATCCCGGAATATTCCAGGGAATTTGCAGCTTAATTCATTTAGCAGCTCAAAAACTAAGCCCCAAGCGTTAAGGCTACGCGACATGGTAAACCTACTTCTGAAATCATATTAGTTAGTGGCGCCGGACGCGATATATTGGAGAGATAGTTTAAAATATGTGTTGGTAAAACATCTGTCGTTATATTGATTTAAGCTTTCAAGATTATCACTTATGTTTTAAAGGCCAACGGGTCTTGATCGCGTAAACTTACGTTTAATTATATCCTGACCACTGTCAGCCTTTGACCACGGGTGTAACGATTAAGATCTCTGGCGTTAACCTAAGCTTATCTTGCTGCATACAACTTTTTAGTTGTGCATTACTAAGAAATCGCTGTGTATTTCCAGATAAACGTAATAATGCGATACAGCAATAAGACTTTTTATTAATATTTACCTTTCTGGTGTTTCAAAGTCAAAGTCGAAATATTCTTTATTCAATTAGGCCCAGCAACGAGCGCTTTTGAATCGTTAAACTAAATAGCGAATGAGAGAAAAAAAAAACGACCTCCGGTTCTAAACCTACACCACTGCCTGAGAAGAATCCGGCAAGAAACTCAGCGGGACTTTCTTTTTTCAAATAATAGTTTTATAACATCTTACGGCTAACATGCATTAATTAAAAGCGAAACATAAATTTGATTTAATATAAATACAGATATAGTACATTAACTTATATAGTACGTTTACAGATATAGTACGTTAATTTATCCTTAACCGAATCTTGCCAGTTTTTACTTTATTTCCCGATTATCGTCTGAGCTAAGATTTGTATAACTACAATAATGTTATCGTAAGTCTAGTGGCAAGGCCACAGATACGCGCGCATTGCGGGGCGGTAAGCGTTTTATCTGTAGCCCTACCACGAGCTACCGTTACTTTATTAAGGCGCATTTATTTTCTATCCATAGTACGGCTACTGTCATGAGCTGCCGTGGCGTTATTAACGTGTGTTTCCTTTCTATCCGGCTCCCTCGCGCCAATACGCAAGTACGAGCGGGATAGATAGAAAGAAAACGCGCGTTAATAACGCCGCGGTATCTTATGGTAGGCACACTGGTCGTGGTCATTTAATTGCGCGGTCGGGCCGCGCAACGGACGATAGTTGGGATCACACGCAATGATTAAGAAAAACGCTTGCCGCCCCGCATTTCGCTCGTGTTCGTGGCCGAGCCGTAATGGCCTGGGTACGACATTGGTCTAAAGCGACCGGCGGTGAGCGAATCCATAAGTTGGAGCGAGAAGCTAATATCGGAACTCAATCTTGCACGTACGGTATTCCACCACGCCGGTTGCCTTAGACCAATCTTCGTGTACTTGGTATACGGCAACATTGCAAAATCGAATTTTGTGTAGGATGAAGCTGTATTGCAGGAAAATATGATCACGTTTACCACATAATTCTATTTTGAGATATGACCGTATCGTGCGACGCATAGTCGTGGCCAGGCCATAAGGCTTTAGTGGATGGCATAAGGCGTTCGGCGGGGTGTCAAACAAATGCAATCATAAGTACGTGTCCTGAGTGCGTTAAAATCCCTTGGACGCTCGAAGCGCCGTTGCACGCCCCGCCGTACGCGCCGCTTGACGCTTGCCACGCAGTCCTTACACTTAGCCTGATGACAATCCCATATAATGACATCATTTAACTGACACGTAAGGTACATCCGGGTAAGACCGGACTATTTTTCGGTGAGTTGAAAGGATGTTACAAAAAAAAATCATAAATTTATTCTCACTAACTGTTACGTGATAAAAAAGAAATCAAGATTTCAATATAAATTTACTTGATGCCGCTCAGCCGAATAGTCGACACTCAAACTTGCACAAATTTTTTCAAGACTCCCTAACCTAACCTAACTGAAAAAACTTCTTGGCTTAAGATCGGGCTAGTATCTAATTTCAACTCTAAAGTAAGAAGAAGAAGGTGCATAGCTTCCTGTTTAAAGATCGGATCTTCAATCTTGCATAATATAGCCAGTGAGGAAAACATACTACTATTTTAGTATTAGTCATTGCGGTCTTCTGATCTTTCTTACATTAGGTCCGATCTTAGCGGAGTGTACCTTACATCTACTTAAACTTTGAACTAAAATACAAAAATGTTTTTTTGACAGAAACTTGTAATTGGGCACGTAAGTACACTGGCACTTTTTCCTTCGACATACCCATAAATATTGAAAAACTGTAGATTTTACTTTCGAACCTGTTTCAGAAAAAAGGAAAAAAAATGTACGTAGGTACCTTAACTAAAGCCCAATAAATATTAAAACGAAAAATCTTATTAAGCCTGCTGCACAAACGTTGATTTTATTCACACGGGTAGCAGCACATACTGCTCTTTAATTCATTTAGTTCAAAAACTAAGCTCCGTATAAGGCTCTCGAGGAGCGGGTATTAATTTGCATGTGTTAGTAGGGTGAATATTTTACGCACGGTATTCGTAACTATGATTTTTCACGGCATCCCACATAATATTATTTTCACCACACTGCTCGTAAACACGCTGTTTGTCCTTCAATTTCAGAGCGCAAAACTGTGTTTTAATCTCTAGAGGTTAAAGTAATTTTTTTTTATGTTTCTGGGTAGAGCTAAAGCAATAACTTATACGGCCTGAGAGTGCAATCAGCTTTTTGACGTTTGAACTAGACAGTACGTTCGAAAACTCAATAGTTTCAAACAGATTCATACACATGAACCTTTCATAATATTATATTCGATATGCTAAAATCCAAATTAAATACCACATTTTGTTGTAAAAGGGTTTTAATTAAAAGTTCTAAAAATACGATAAATAAAAACAATAGGAAAATAAAAGTGTTCACACTATGCAAATTTCAGAACGCATCCGAATATTTTTTTCTTTTAAAATCTAAACGAGTTCGATCGTGTTTTGTTTTCTTTCACTCTTAATTTTCAAGTTTTCGGGTGGGAGATGCGAAAGTGGGATAATTCCGAAAATCACAGAAAAATCGCCAATAACTACACGAGTCTCATTTTGGAATTATCCTGAATTTTTAAGCATTGCCACGCCAAGATAATTTTTTGGAAGTTGAGGACATGCAAATAAATACCTTCTAATTTCTTATGTTTGAGTTTTATTTCGCATGTTTCCTCGCTTTAGTGTGGTGAAAAATGTTGTGTTTCACTCGGCAGCAAAGCTTGTTCAACTCTCGTGCCTTAAAACCCTCGCATCGCTCAAGATTCCATTTTATGAACTTTCAAATTCTGGAATCTTTCGCTTGCTCGGGTTTCAATATTTGCACGAGAGTTAAACAATCACTTTGCTCCCTAGTAAAACAAATAACTATAATCTTTATTGCTTGACATAAAACACATATAAAAGAGATATTTAATAAACATAAATAGTATTATGTTTATATGATTTATCAATCTCCAGTTAATAGTATGTGGCAAATAAATGTTCGCACTATCCTTTTTTGACTGGTGACCTTAGATAAGAATGGTAATAATTTTAATGAATGGTTACTTTTATAGTTAGTACTGAAGATTGAAAAATCAATATTATTTTTTATATTTATGATTTTGGAATTACACCACAATTTAAAAATATACCTAATTAGAAGGTAGATATTCAAATTCCAATTCTTCTTCTTAGCTCATTCCCACATTAGGTGGGGTCGGCTCTCCTTATTATTTTTCTCCATGACTGATAGGTTTATCGAGGGTTGTCGGGTCAGGAAGATTTTATTTCTTTAATAGAACTTTCATACTGGTCCACCACGTCGTTATTGCACAGTATAAAACCAAATGCAACAGATATTCAAATTCCAATGCTACACATTATTCATGGCTCATATCATATCGCTCTCTTTAGGTACTCGCAATTCACAAAATACGTAAGCTACACTTTAGAAAATGATTAGATATAAAGCTTGTCTTGTCAGTATTTTCTTTAACTAATGTTTTCAAGTAGGTAAATATGTAAGTACAAGTGCCTTGCTTGAATTATTTTGCTTGAACTTTATTGCACAGTATAAAAACAGATGCAACAAATGGAATTAATGCATTATCTACCAGTCAATCTACAAGAAAAACAAGATAGTGGTACCCTATAGAAAGAAGAAAAGAGTTTGTTATGTTTTGTACGAATAACAATTTTATACAAAAAGCCGTTACAGGTTCAATGTTCAAACGGGACCGACTGGTTGGTACAGTTCGCAGCAATAAGCGGAAACACTTCGAGGTAATGGCGATCCTCAATGTATGTAGGAATGTTATTTGTACACAAACTGCTTTGAGATGCTACGGAGATAGCAGCAACGTCAAAATATGTTTGAGCCAGATTTCGAAACGTTGCTTTTATTTGTTTGTAATTACCTACTTAGTATAATAATTTGCTAACTATACGGAATAAAAGTATAAAAACCGGATCGCAATACTTGAGTTCGGGCTTTTTGAGGTAATTTGACAACATTTTAAAGTGTGATAGCGTTGTCAGATGCCATAAAACAACTTCAAGGTTATTTTCTTGTTGCTTTCGTGTAAAATTCGCTAACAGGTATAAATACCTATATTAACCCTTTACCTACGGGGCCATAATATTTGCCATTAAATTGTTTGACTTGACACCATTACATAAGTATGACTTTAATTTGACAGTGGTGGCAACTCTGGTTGACACCCGTAGGTAAAGGAACTCTTTTAATAAAATTGTGTTCGCACTCTATAATCAACAAATTTAAAAAAAAGTATCCCGCCCTGAACTGATTTCACCAGGATCCCATCGTCAGAACCCAACTTGAAGCCAACGGAACCATCTCAGGTTATACCTATAAATACTAATAGATATCGAAGCACGTAGATACATTGAGAATGTCCTCCTTTTTTGAAGTCGGTTAAAAATACTATTCAAGATCCTTGATTACAATAATTTTGAGCAGAGAAAATAATACCATGTCATATCATCGCACGCGACACCCCACATTTTATCGGGAACCAAACAATGTAGCTCCCAGGCTATCAGATTACTTAGTTTTTAACACCCCCACCGCCCACTGGTCCAATCGACAAATGAAAAGTCGCCTTCAATTAATTAGTGGGACCCTTGCGGCGACCGACCGTGAGAACGACGTTGCAAGTTAAAGGAATCGAGAGTTTTATTGGAGGATCATCGATTTTTCACTAAATTTACTGCTTGACCTACATATCTACATTAACCCCTTTTTTTCAGAAACATCTCTTACAGTCTGGCAAAAACATCGTAGTGTCGTCCCTTTCAAATCAATATGCGTTAGAAAAGTGGACGACATTACAATGTCGCCACTTTTTAATTTCTACTCTTTTTTGCTAGACTGTAGCTTAGCAAGACGCTAAGTATTGTTTGTCCCTTTCGGTCTTATCAATATGTCTATAACAACGAAAATGACAAACAATACTTAGTGGCGTGTTAAGTTAGGGGACGTCAATGAATAAGGGGGTAAGAGCTAGTGTAAAATGAAATGCCATTCTAAATAGGTACCGTAAAACTACCCAACTATAGCCCAAAAGCTCCCAACTATGGTCCATAACTAAGTCAAATATCTTCGATTTAGTGTAATTAGTATATGATTAACGCAGTTGTTACACAAAGTCTCCTCATTAATGATTAAAAAACTTAGATAAAACTAAAGCAAAATATTTCCATAGATCCATTGATGCTTAATTAAGAGTTGAACTTGTGGACCATAGTTGTCGTACTGGACTATAGGTTGTATGGTTTTACGGTACCTATTGGTAAATAGCTAATTCTATAAAAAAATAGGCAGCCATTTTCATAAGTTTAGCGTACCGACTTGTACACTAAACTAATTTGAATCCACTGTAGAACCATGTCAAAATAACAAGTAATTTCTTCCTATCTAGTTTAAAACGTCACTTGACAGTTTCTAATTGGTCTAGGATTCCAATTGATTGACTGTACAATAGGTTATAAAAACTCCACAAGTTTTGGTGATTTTTTTTTTTTTTTTCATTTAGTCTGTCTCAGACGCTGCCTCTTTAAATCTGCACCTGTAATCAATACCTACTACCCTCGGCTACTTTACAATGAGTTCATTAGGACTTCTTTCGATAACGCTGAGTAGAAAATTTTGACTTTTCAGATTAGTATTTATCCTTTAATTTTTTATGTAGGTACATAAAAAATACAAGTCACATTGTATATTAACCAAATATTCAGTGAAACGGTAATGAAATTTTAATTACAATAATGACTGTACGTCACCGCAGCTAGTTATATCAGGTTATTTCATCATCATCATCATCATCTCACCCATAAAACGTCCACTGCTGCTGAACATAGGCCTCCCCTCTGGACCTCCACATGTACCGGTTAGATGCGATCTGCATCCAGCGCGTCCCGGCGACCTTCACAAGGTCGTCTGTCCATCTCGTCAGTGGACGTCCTACGCTGCAGGCTATTTACTTACTGATTTTTTTTCAAAATGATATACCTATTTAGAGCAAGTACAGAATATAATTACGGATTTCTTGCCATTATTGTAGTGGCCACCAACCTAATATTGTTAAGCAAAGGCCCTCCAATGATTTCCGCGATGACCAATCCCTTACTTTCATCCATTAGTTCCATTACCATTTTTTTTTCACTTTTTTACGTGTCTATCAATTTCGTACAGCTCTCAAACGCAAGTACAGAACTTACTTATTCTGAATTCTCAAATGAAACCATGAACATATCGTCAAATCCACACCAATTACTCTCATTCACACATTTAGGCAGCTTGTTAGGCGGCACACGGCGTGACAGACGCGAGACGTGACAATTTCCCAACGCGTTGCCGGGGTGTGTCAATTATTTGCGAGGGTATTTTATCTGTGACACTCCGTTTTCATTTTTGTTTTTGACGTCTTGAAGGGTGGTTTGAATATGGATTCTTAAACATATTTTTGGTAAAGGAAATAGGGATCAGTGTTATGTTACGTCTCGTATTTTCTTCGTCAGAATTATATGAGTAACCTACCTAACGTTAATAATAGCTTCTATATATTTCTGGTACCAACCTATTGTATTTAAAAAGGTTCACTCTCGCTCGATAAAAAAAAATTGTGACTCAAGGAGTTACTTTTGCATTAATTGTAGAGCACTTCATCCCTTATATCTTCTTTTACAGCCTGTTCATCCGTAGTTGTTTTATTTACTATTCTCCAAATGCACTTTTTTGTTCTAAAATTGTGCAACGATACAGTATCTACGTTCGTGTTTTAATCAAAAGGAAATATTTCGCATGGGATTGCTGTATTTTTAATCTAGGAAATAGCATTTTACGACAGAAAATGTGCACTTTTAGGTTACAAATTTGTTTACTAGGTGAGACTATGAGAGGTCTTAGTAATATAAAATAAATAAATTCAGTAATCCGGGTGGCCCATTCAAATCGGTCAGTATGGAAAAGTCTGAAACTATAAGACATAAGAAGATTTGTTCTTAGGGACCATGTCATTGATTTTGATAATAAGGAAACTGCGCTGATAAATACGAAAAAAAAATTTTTTTTTTCGTAACATTTACATTTACTGCTTAAGACCTACACAAACGATATCTGAATAGAAATAGTGTATGTTTATTTTTCCAAACAACCGGGTTCGATTCCCTGGCTGGGTACAGTTTATTTTTCAAATGTATGAATGCAGTTTTTCTTTTTATCAAAATCGATGACATGGTTCGAACAAATCTTCGTATGTCTTATAGTTTCAGTCTTTCCCATACTGACCGATTTGAATGGGCCACCCTGTATAGTTCAGGTAGAAGTTACATATTTTGTTCTAGCCTAAGAAATCATAACTGATTATTGCTGTAAAATCAAAATGCATACACAGTTTTTATGTGTTTAGCGTTTATACATTTTCAATGTAGCCAATATAAAATCTAATGTAAAAATAGATACTGTACTAAAACAATAGCCGCCGACATTAGCACGTACCAGACAAAATTTTATAGGATTTCTATGAACTACATTGCAAATAGTGATTTCAAAAAACGCAATCACTATTGGCAACACGGTGTTCCGGTCATTGTGAGTGCACACGGCAGGTGTTGAGACATCTAGCACTTAATCATCTTTTTCTAATAATTTTGTACCAAATCGTGGATAGCATACAATCACGTCTGTTGAATAATACAGTGTAAATATTTATTTAGAAAAATATGGAATTCATCACATTGTCGTTTCGTCATTAAGTAACTCAACTTCAATCTTAACTCTTTTATTATATCGCAATATAAATAGATACACAGTAATAATATAATGATTAAGCTCAAAAGTATGCATGAACTTTAAGTATTATGAGATCTTGGTGTCAGAGTAAATTTCGTCGGATATGACCCGCCTTTTCAAACTGAATAGTTAATTACTGTATTTATTATTATTCTGTAATATATAAATAAAATATTTGATAGTTATGTGTTTTAAGACGTAAGCACAAATATAAAAAATAGTTCAATAATTTAAGCCTAACGTAAATAATTATAAAAAAACTTAACGTATTTAAATATTTATCACACGGGTTACTCACGTAATTTAAGTCGATAATTGCTCGACATGTTTTGATCCATTTAGAGGATCCTCATCATGGAGTATGTCACGCGACCAACGCCCGACGTCAATTATCGACTTATATTACGTGAGTAGCCCATGTGATAAATATTTAAATATGTTTGAGTCTCACGTTAGTTATAATTGTAAAACTTAACGTATCTCTAGAAACTTCTATTAATCTATGTGATGTTATAGATTAGGTTGAAGTAAGAATTAAATTAGTTCAAGCATATTTTTGTTCACTTTACATCAAAATCGATCCCACAAATTCAGTCTCAAACAAAATCCGTTGTCCATCACAGAGTCTAAAACATTAAATGATAATTTAAATAACACAAAGCGAAGGAGACAGACCAGATTTGTAGGGCTTAGAGTTTCAAACCCGTCTCCAAACCAAATGCTCCCGTCAACAGACTTTGTCACGCGTCACGTCGCGTGTTACGTTGACGTGACGCAGCAATTGTGACGCGCGTGACGCGTTCAGGCGCTTTGCGGTTATTGAATTGTTTAAGGATAGATAATGATACTGTGTCAATTTGCATCGCATTTTGGTGATAAGATGATGATTCTAGGTAACAGATAAATAGGTACCCGTTTTGATTATTGTGTAGGTACTCATAGGTAGAATGGGTTCGATTGATGTTTGTGCTTTTTCAGAAAACAATTATTTCGATGAAAACAGAAAGAAGCTCTGGATTTTTTATACGTTTATACACACATCCCTACATTGCATTTAGAAATTCACTTCATGACTCATATAAAAGAAGTTTTTTTTTTTATTTGAAATGGGCTTACTCATGGCCACAGACTAGCCAAGGGCAGAGATGTGGCCTACGATGGAGTGAGTTTGCCCAGAATTCACCTTTGACTTGAAGGTTGATGGGTTATATGATCTCGGAAATAAAGACGATGGCAGGGAATTCCACTCCTTGGCAGTACGCATAAGGAAAGAAGACGCAAAGCGCTTCGTACGAATAAATGGAATATCTACCAAGTAAGGGTGGAACCCGATAGTGCGTCTAGAATTTCGATTTTTTTAACTGTTTTTTTATTGTTAATTCAATTTCCAAAACACTACAGGCAAACACTTTATTCATAAAAGTAAATATTGCCTTACTAAGCAAAGTCTTATAAAAACTTCAGGAAATATAATAACCAGAAACAATCTACTATCGTCACGGTGTTTTATCCACATGTTTTGTTGTATTTTGTAGCATGTTGTCATAAATCCCTGTTTTAATTAAAATTCTTTCACGAAAACCAGGCAACGTTGGATGCATCACACGTTTTATTTAGGTCAGCAATGTTATTGTGAGCGAATATCACATTAACATATTTTTTACATACGTACGGTATGTTCCTATACATCATCATCTACTTTACTGGCAGAAAATATACAGCGTATAAATCTAATACGGGCGATCAGTTAAACCAGGCATGGGATTCATTAGTGTAACTGTAATCATGGATTACAAGGTTTTTTTGGGAGGAAGTCTTAATTATGACCCTACATAATTTGTTTACGATTATCGGAACAGCAATATAGGTACTAATATTTCTTATTGTTGATATGGCAGTTATGTCATCTGCTTTTGAAATTAGCTGTCAACGAGCGTTTAACTTGCGTATGTTGCTCTACATTGCGCGCCGAATTATTTTGTATGGATAATTTTTTTGCTCTAATTTTAAGTAAAAGTTATTTGAATGTACTTATTACGTCGTAAACTAATACCCGTTAAGAGCTTCGCCCGTATTAGACTTACACCCTGTATGAATTGTATGATGTATGTACATCCTCCCAAAAATGTTCTCGGAAATCTTTTTATGTAATATAATATTTCTGGCCGTGTGGTGACGGCAGTAAGAATACATTTGTCATCACCCCAACTCTTCCTGCGGGTGTCGTAAGAGCCGACTAAGGGATGTAAGTGTCACTGACCATTTTTGATGATGGGCAGCAGCATCATCAATGTCATAATAGTGTACCCATTACTGCGATCGCCAACCCGTTTGCCCAGCGTGGCGATCATGGGCGTTTACCTCCTAATGCGTACGCATAGTTAATAGGAGAAGCCTACGTCCAGCAGTGGACTAACACAGGCTGATGTTGATGAATATAATATTTCATCTTGGTATAATACTTACATATCGATACCTTTGGGTTCAATTGTCGTAAAGGACATTTTGGCGAAAATGAGTTATATATACAGTTTTGTTCAGAATTTCAAGCACTATCGATCTGTATAGTTAAAGTTTCGATATCTCTTAAAAAGTTGCCTTTACGACCAAGATTTTCTACTAAGGACTTGCAAAAATAGCTTAGCGAATGGGGCGTAAATATCAAGTCATCTATTATAAATAATTATCTGTGTCGTAAAGGAAATGGATAAATAAAAAAAGTGTCGTAAGTGACCTAATAAGTTATGTGTAGTCCTTTACGTCCTTACTTTTTACGATTACTTTCTGTAGTTGTATGGCCAACTTGGGCTTAAAGGACAAGTTTTTTTTTCGTCGTCCTTTATGACCGGCACGAAAACTTAATTTCGTATATTTCTTAAACAATGACTATTTATTGTTAAAAAAAACATTTATTTAACTAAACATAATATTAAAGTCTCTGTTGAAAACCATAATGTTCACATTTAAGTTACAATTCAATTAGGTAATCAACTACCTATTCAGCTTTTAAATATTTTCTTTACAATTATGCCTTAATTAGACAGGCTACTTTCTTATTAGACCCTGATATTACATATGTATACAAACTTCTAGGTCCAATTTAAATGAACATCACATCCCCAAATTACCATTTTGTTGACAGAAATTATTTATGATTCAATAATACTCTGAGACACATGCACCACTCTTTTCACCATGAGTTAAACGTGCCAAGAAATATTAAAGATTACCCATTTCCCTTTTATCCATCATGCTTATACTTGCATATATTGGTGCAAGAGCGATAAAGTAGGGGAAAGTACGTTACGCCTTTGATACAGTTAGCTCACGCCACCCACCTCGTGGTAAGGACCGAAACCCGGCAGCATGCCTGAAATGAGCTGTCACTTGTCTCACGGCGAGTCGATCGTCTCGATTAGCACTCGACGGAATGAATCTTGCAGCGGAAGGGTTTATTCGATGTCGCTATTTCTACTCTTATACTGTGTAATAATACAAATTCTAATATTTTAATTGGGAAAGGAACTCTGTCTGTCTATGTTTTGCGCTTTCACACTTACACCACAAAAACTATTTGCGTGAAGTTCCGCGAAAGAATATTGAAAGCTTTTGTTCCTGAAAATTGCATAGTATCGTATACTTATTGTTAACTGATTTCTACAAGGATGAAGTAACGGACAACAGCTAATCTTGATTATAATATTTTCTAAGATATTTCACTACCTACACTTCGAAAGTAAAAAATAATTGACTCACAATTGCATGAAAAAAAAATCAAAATGACAAAAATTATCGATGACATGTGAAATACTAAAATAATTATTCTTAACAAAGCCAAACAAAATTTTATTTTATTATTATACACGGTGCTCGCGAGCATTGCGAAAGAACTGTGCATTCTAGGCATCAAAATAAAGATAAAATATTATGAGACCAAAAGTCAATTCCACCAAAAAAACATTTTTTTTTTCTTTTTTTTAGTCTTTTTGAATACTTCTTAACATTTCCAGTACTTTTTATCATAACAACAATTTGTTTAAATTATTTAATTCAATTGTTTTTTTAGATACAGGTTATTTCGTCAAGTCTATTCGTATTTTTTGATTGTCAGGCAAAAGGTGTGGTAATATTAGAACACATTGTGGTGGCATTGTAATCATAAAGAAGTTAAATGACGAGTTACGTCGAAAAACTTATTTCGAAAAAAGGTTGATTATCTCTGAAACCAAGCCGAATCCAGGAAATTTTATATAACATTAAAGACTCTAAATGTGGTCAGGAATCCAGCATTAAAATCTTTCGGAATGCTCACGAGCACCGTGTATGTTCTTTTTACACGACTGCCAAAAGGAGAGTATATGTGTTCAGCCCCTATGTATGTTTCATATTTTCTTTAAACGCGCAGATCTTTGCTACCACTTAATCGTTTTTAATAGTGTAAGATATCATTAGAATCGTCCTGACGTCGCGGGTAACATAGGATATATGACGTCACGTTAAATATAATATGGCGGCCTAGAAATTCAATATTATCTAACCAAAAAAAATAAATATGAAAGAAACCTATCGAGTTTGGTATCAAAATGAAGAGCTTCAAACAACGATTACGAATATGTACATAACTTATATGTATGTAACTTATTCAAGAAGAGCGAGATTCATTAAAATGCAATCAAATCACAAAGAATAATGTGTGATCCAAACGTTATGATTTGGGTATCAAATTAAAGCATTTTACATGCAGATTGTAAATACATATACAAGTTATATGTTTAAGTATATGTATGAAGAGAAAACTCGAAATGTTCTACATCGCGGTATTGAAATTTTTCTTTGAATTCGAAGCCGTGACAGAACTGTCACCGCTGACACGGGGATTAGTGTGTATGAAACAGATACACTATATAAGTGTTTGTGGTCGAGTGGTACAACGCACGGCTGCTACGCAGCGGTCGTGGGTTCAATCCCAAGCTTGTGCCAAAGAGTTTTTCGAAAAACTTATGTACATCATCATTTGATATCATAACAAGTGCTTTACGGTGTAGGAAAGCATCGTGAGGTAACCTGTTTGTGAGTTCCCAACAAGTATTGGGCCAGCGTTGGGACCACGCAAAACAGGCACGTTAGATGTCGAGTTGCGGAAAATAGCTATAACACAATATTTAATTACCCGCGATTCTAATGATACCTTACACTATTAAAAACGATTAAGTGGTCGCGAAGATCTGCGCGTTTAAAGAAAATATGAAACATACATAGGGGCTGGACACACATACTCTCCTTTTGGCAGTCGTGTAAAAATGGAAATAACATGTACCTACGTAAATATTTTGCGAGATAAGAGACATTTAACCACATATGTATGCTTAGTACATGATTGGTACGTACGTCAGTTTGTCGCCGCGAGATAGATTTTCCATCTTTTACTAAATACCTATATGAATAAAATAGGGATAGATAGTCTATTCTGTCGCACTAATCATGTGTGTGCTAATGCCATGTTACGTAGTTCACTAATATCGAGGATTTCTAGATTTGATTTGAATATCAGGCGAATGTACAGTCAAGGGCATTAAATATATGTACACTTCTCCATACTGATCTCTTACAAATGTGTCTATATATTAATGCACTCGACTGTACCTAACAATACAATAACAACAGCAATTGTGGCCAAACAAAATTGTTATACGTGCCATACAGGCGCATCAAAACTAAAACTTGAAATATGTTAAAAAATAAATTATATTTAGGCCCTTTTTCGCCTACGGCCCTTCGACCATACGCAGACGTTCAGCCTTCGTATTTTCTCGAAACGAATTGTCGGGTCTGCGGCCCTGAGATTCGTTTTAAAGCTACACTTTTACATTGTATAGCGAAGGAGCGCTGGGTTCTGGTAGCTCGGTCTTCGGCCTCGTAAGCCGGCGCCCCTCTGGAGGACACTTCGGGCTATCAGTCCTACGCGAAGTGCGGTCTACAACTGTCGCAAATTGTGGAAATGATCGTCGGGCCTGCAGCTCTTTTTTTATATCTCACTATTCCAGTGCGTGCGCTAAGCTCCGGCTTCGATTGTTAAGATAGTTAAGAAGGACGGTTGTATCGCGTGGACTCGCCCGTCGAGCCTCCAGTCCTTGGGATCGCGCCGAGAGCACCCCGATATTGACGCTCTATGTCCTCGGCTCTAAGCGGAGCTGGGCTTATTTAGATGCTGGGGTAGTTGAAAAAAGCTTGGTAGCTTATTTTTTTTGCAGCTCCGTCTTCAGTCTTGCTTTAAATTTCTTACAAGTGTCATGCTAGGGCACTCTTGGTGAAAGTTCAGGCCTCTTCCTCCACTGGTCCGGGCCGATGTCTGGGCTCTGGTAGCTCGGCTTTCGGCTTCGCGAACCAATGCCGCTCTTAGGGGATTTGGACCTTCAGCCCTACGCGGAGCAGGGCCTACGGTCTTCGCAGGTTGTTAATACTACTTCAATACTTCGATAATTTTTTATGTCACCCTATTTCACCGCCCAGCGTGGTAACGCTGAGCTCTGGCGGCTCGGCTTTCGGCCTCGTGAGCTGGCACACGTCGGAGGGCCGCTTTTGGCCGTTAACTCAACGCGGAGCTCAGGTTTCGGTCTTCGTTAGAGTGTGTAGCGAACTGTCGGGCCTAAGACAGTTGACCTTTTGGCCGCCACTGGCCGACAAATATGTCAATGCAGTATAAACTTACGCGGGACGCCGTAAAGTTAAACTTCGTTTAAATAATCACGTACGCGTGGCGTCTGGAGCTCAGCATATTCGTTCGTCTGGCGGTCAAAAACCTAAGAGGGACGGTTATACCGTGTGGTCTCACCCGTCGGGCCTTCGGTCTTACGTGGATGTCGGCTTATTCAGATGCTGGGGTTGTTGAAGAAGCACTAGCAGTGGCGTAACAATAGGGCTGGCAAAATGCCACGGGCCCGTGAATTTAAAATTAAACTGAGTACAAAGTGACGATTTTTACTGATAGGGCCCCATCAAAATAATTTGCCACAGGCCCCAGATGGTATAGTTACGCCACTGCACGGTAGCTCAATTTTCTCACAGCTCGGCCTTCAGCCTTGCTCTAAATTACTTGCGAGTGACACGCTTGGGCCTTCGAAGTGATAGTCCGGGCCTCCGCGAGCTCTGCTTTCGGCCTCCCAACCTGAAGCTCACCCTTCGGAAGTTCGGACTCGCTTAACATAAATTTACATTGGTTTAATTAATACCTGGGATGGGAACTCTTCGGGCCTCCGGAGCAAACTTCGGCCCTCCGCAGGGTCAGCCTTCCAAATTTTATCGAAATTTAAAGAATCTTCGAATAGGTGCACTAAAAGGTTTCAAATAAATAAATTAATAAAAAAATTAAAAAACACGACTGCCGTTTAAAAACGTTCTTAAAAGTAAAAAATAATTCCTTTTTCAGGTTATATTCTTGTGAGCGTATCTACATATAAGCGCTTGTCTTATTACTTACGATATTTTGTTTCGATTGCAGTCGGGGAACCTTCATAATGTTTATATTTTCCGTAATGAAAGATCACAAATTTAAACCTAGTAGCTACATATATAAAAAAAAAATAAGATAAGTAATATTATTTTTGAATCTCCTAATGATACACAATTTCTAATCAAAATTTGCACATGGTCTCAGGCGAATAAAGGGGTATCCAAACCCTATCGTATTTGGAGCATGATCTCAAAGACAAACAATGTGTACTTTCACACATACCCATAATTACTTAGATGTATAGCAATCCAAAGGCAATTCGTTATACCAGAGTCAAAATCATCAGGGGGAAGGATAAAAGCAACACTTCATATTTGTTATTACGAACGCCGCGCGGGAGGGTTCCATTCATATTCAAATCACTTTCAAATCTACAACTATTATTATCCCAAACGCATTGTGTAGGTCCTTAGGGACCTATATCATTATTTCTGGGCGTCCTCCGACTCATTCCTGATGTAAAAGTATTGTTGTGTTCCATGGTCGAGCGTGGGCCAAATTATTGTCACGAGGGTGATTCCAAAACGCTTTATATCAATTTACTACGTATTTGCTGTCATTATTGACACATGTTTTACGGTTTTCCTATTATCTGCTCTTAAATGGTTTATAGAAAAAACTAATAAGAGTTTTATCGCCGATAAATTATTGAGTCAAATCGTTAAGTCCGTGATCGTCCATTAGCAATAAAACATAGAAGAAGTCATCGGCCCCTTTGGGGTATAATTTATATGCCGGTAAATGTTTTTACGTACCATTAAAGTTCGATTCGTCTATCGGGTTGTCTAATGTGAGTGGCGCCTAGAATCCGGGCGGATGTCCTCGCACGTAAAATTTGGTCCCGAACAAACATAGTCCTTCGCCCGGTTTTGTTTTTTAAATAAGCAAACTCTGTTTTGCTGGGATTAACTTCGGTAGTAGTAAAATATTGACTCAACTCATCGGTTACATCGGGTCTGTTATTGGAACAGTTTCGGAATGTATCATCCTTTTACAGGCTGCATAACCTTCACAACAAAACACACATAGATATGTTGATTGTTAGATATGATACAGGTATGTTTTATAATGCAATAGGTACTCATGTAAATGGTTCAGAAATTATATTATACTAATAAAATTATTTGCCATTTAGCTCTGCAGTTAAAGAGTTTTAAGTATTTGTTTTCGTGATTTTAAAAGGAGAACATTTTTTGTGTTGTCGTTCCAAAAGATGGCGTTAGATTATCAAATATTTTGAACTAATTGCTTCATAGTCAGAACCTTCCGAGATTATTGAATGTAATGCTAATCATCCTTGTTTCGCTAATAATCTCTAATCTAACCTATACAAAGACAATCAGATTATTACAAGATAAAGCGAAAGTCGGGCCACACCTTCTCAGTACGACAGAAATTAATTATGTATGCGATGCATGTGATTTAATAGGCGCTTGCATTATACCTAAGCCATGGTATGGTTGTGTAAAAGGCCATGATGCTATATTAAAAACTCGTATCAAGTATCGTTTCCGCTGATGGTGTTAGAATGATAAATTCCGGATATGACAATACCATACCCATTGTTTTAGAGCTGACAATGCTGGCAGACGGACAAAAAATGGGAGGGAATAAATCTAAATCGCATTTGAGACAGAAAGTGGTCCAACGGCTCTAACGAGACGAAGAATGTATCGATGTATCGACTATTGATGCGACTCTAAAAGGTTCTTATTATACCTTCGGTAATATAAATAAAGCAGTTGGAATTTGAATTTCTCGATTCTCATTAGCATTCTCATTGTAAGAAGCATTTTATTTGTTTCGATATGCTTTTTGTATTAACATGCTAACATTACTAACACAAAAAAATCAACATGAAACTTGATTAGGCTAACTAGGCAGAGTTCTAATTACCTACATTAATTCATTATTCATATCTGGCTAGTAACATATATTTGAGTTAAAGGATTGTTTGTTTATTATGTTACCTACCTTTTTTAGGGTTCGTCTGTTTAAAAATGAACATTCATCAGTCATTGTAACAAAAATAATTCTGGCTGGGAAAAAATAGGGGAAAACCCTTTTTTTTTCAAAAAAAATTAATAGTTACATCCTACGTGTTGTATCTTAAAGCTGTAATCACTTATAATTTTACAAGTATGCATAGTCTCGTCTCATATCACTGCTTCTGAGTTACGACAACTTTCAAATGCCAAGTCAAATATTACGAAATTCGTAAGATTTACACCGGTATTAATGTTGTTAGAAACTTGATAACCCTAGGTTTGTTTGTTCAGAACATTAATTTCAATGGAGTTTAGTGAGGCCATTGAAAATATTGAATTTGCTTTAAAATGGCCACTTCGTTGGACAAGTGTTTGGTTACTGCTAAATTTATTAGCGGTTTATTGCATGGCATTAGTTTATTTAGTCCATCATAAATTTTCTACATTATCACATTATGCGGACAACTTAGAACATAATTTTGCAGTATGATCCTTTCAGTAATATATTTATTTTACAATTTGTTTCGTTTTTTTTTATATCTGTTAAGCAGAAGTCGATAATAAATATTTAACTTTGATTAGTATTCAATTACATTAACCGCTGAGTAAATTCAATTTCCTTATTGAAATAACAATTTCACTCGATCCGAATTCACTATCATTTTGTGCTTTTTAATTAAATTTGCATATCGGCGGCCATTTTCGCACCACGTGCTTTATCAAAGGAGGCGTCACTTTTGACGCTATCGCTAAAAGCCATCAGTGCAAATGTGTCCAATTAGCCTGCAGCTAAAACGGGCCTCTGTATTTTTGGGGGAATTTTGGTATGTACTGAAGCAATACAAGTTTTTTCAATGCATTTAAGAACACGGTGTAATACGATTTGATATAGAACTAACGTTAAATTTAATGAAAGCAAGAATATTTGTGTGAAGTTAAAATAAATTAGTAGCTTTTACTATATATATGTCTACAAAAAAGCTGAGCCAACACGTTACGTAAATCCAAACAAAATTGAACCTAAAATTTCTCAAGGGAAACACCTTTATCTCCCCGACACCGTTACCCGGCCTAATCAAACATGTCTCATATACACACCGCACTTTATGAGGTAATAACTTCCGGACAAACCGACCTCCGACACCTCTCACACGTGCAAATGAGCGTGCTATCTCACTTTTGTGGACTAAAGAAAAGAGATGTGAAATTTGAATTCTGTAACACACTTTATTTTCCTGACGTATGCACTGAAAATGATTACTATTTAATGGTCTTTAGGTTGAAATTTGGTCAATCAGCAGATAATATTCAAATATGATGGGAACCCTTTTGCTCTTAGTCAGTTTCAGAATAGTTGGGTATGTTTTTGGGATACAGGTCTCATTTAACTAAAATTATAGGAAAAAAGCCGATGAATATTAATACATGGGTAACCAAGATTTATCTTTCCCAAACAGTTAAAGACATTTTAATGGAATACCATTTATTTGGAACATAGGCACATACTATAGACATAAATAACGAATAGTATATCCATTATCAAAAAACACACCTTCACTGAATTTAAATTTTAATTCGATCATGATGATTCAATAACCTGTTCCAGTTTAATAGCACGCTCGAATAAAAAAAACACCTAGTTTCTACATGAATATTGCACCATTTTTATCTTAGTCCATAATAAACAAACAATTACTAACCGTCACTCATCAATCATAAGCATTTAAGAAATATTTCTGTCTCATTTCTCAATCAACCGCCACTCAAGTATGTCTGACCCGCAGCTATACATGGTTGTAGACGCAACATACGAATAGCAACTCTTAATTTCTTCTGATTATTTGTATACCTTATGCATTTGTAATAAGCGTTAAGAATGGTAGGTGTTGACGATGGTACGAGGCAAGGTTGTAAAAAGAAACAATGACGTCCGTGAGATAGGACAAAGGCGAACACAAAAAGTTATGTCGGCGCCCAGAGAGAGATGGGACGATGATAACGAAATTATAAGCTGGCATAGTTAAAGCGATATGCAGTAGGTAATTCATATTGATTTTCGATTAATCGGAGTTTTGTTCAATAATGTAAAAGGATAATTATGGTTCATAAACGTAAATCCAATAACTGTATAAGTTCATAATAAGTTAAATGTTTTCAATGTTCAAAAAAGGAAGTGTTGGTTGAAACTTTTGTCTTCTAATGTATTATTTTTATTTGACAACTTAGCTTAGAACCTAATTTAAAAAATAATCGTCTGATTCTTGTGAAAAACATTGGAGAATAATTTAAATGATTATAAAACAAAAAAAAACAAAAAAAAGAAAAAAAAATTAAATGTATATTGCAGATAATATAAAACTTTAGCGTAGCGGACATAAATTGTTCTGTTGAACCTATATAACATTTCGACATGGCTCTTTTCTGACTATCTATAATCAGTAATCACTGTACTGTTTTTTCTTATATTGGGATGTGAGCCTTTCGTATGAGCGTGCACGAAGTTTGATTAAGTACACATACTTATAGTTTTAATAACAGCGATGAGAGTCTAGATAATAACTTAACTTGTACAACTTTGCTCATTACTATAAGTTGGTGGAGAAATGTATTCTCATCATCAGACATCAAAACATAGAATCAGTATTAGATAAATGTAAATTATTGGAATAAAACAACTGAGAGGGTCCATCACGCTTGTGCATGTTTCGAAACGTAATTAAACACAATATAATTTTTTTATATAAGGATTAAACGGCAGAAAAAAGTAGAACATTTACTTACATTATTTCACGAAAATTAAAAGTTTTACATTGTAAGTGCTTTTTGTTCAGTTACCATGTACATTTTACACTACAAAGGCTGCAAAAAAAAACTTTAGAGCGATGACATTAAGAGCTTGTCACAAATTTGTATCATACGTCATAGTTATGCTCGTGCCAAAATAGTATTTTATGCAATAGTGGTATTATAAGGGGTCAAAAAATGCGAGCGGCGTGAGTTGCGATACTCGCCCCAAATGAAGGCGTCGCGAGCATTTTTTGAACTAATAATACAACGTTGCATACTATACTTTTTCTACGACTTAGTCGCATAGCATACACAGAACTAATAAAATATCATACATTACTGAGCGCCACACATCTATTCCAGTTGTCACCAATAAACACCTAGTATGTATCTATATAAACAAACTAAAATAATATTGTTAGCTCATACATACCTGCACTCCCAAAAGGAGCAGGCAGAACATTAGAAATTAATAATAATAATGAAACAAATCACATTTCTTAGGCACTGCTCATTTGCACAAACTATGCGAATCGACTCAAATCAAACCTATACAGAAATGGGGGCCGTCCTCGAACTTCTAAATTCGCAAAAGTCGACCATCCGTTTCTGTCACTCTAATAATAATCTTGTTGAAGTGACAGAGACAAATGATCGAAACTCAATTCCGAAGTTCGCGGTAGTACTTTCAACTGCTAGCGGAAAGCGGGAAGGTTTTTTTTTAATGCAGCTGTCATTGTCTATGGATAAGTTTGCTTTTAAAACGGCGCTTAGTTGCCAGAGGCAAAAATAATTTTGCATTATATGAAATTTGTAATTGGTACAAAAATATATTATATCACATTAATAATTTAAAAAACAAAATCTTTCTTTTAAAATTATATTTTAACCTTATATTATTTTAATTTTTAATTATTGTATTAAATAACCTGGTACTAATGTTGGTATTGGTAGCAGTGTAAAAATTCGGAGATCGGAACAAATTCAATATGGCGTCTATCATAGGTGTGATGTGGCAGTCTGTGGTAGCACGCAGTACGTTTTTGAGTCTGTTCGGAAAGTGACGACGTCTGGCAGCGAGAGACGCCCATATATCTCGCGTGCCTTCTCTTACCGAACAACGCTGCGACATTACGTTACCGGCTGAGAGTGCGTTTTTGAGAAATAGACTATAGACTTTTGACAGATGTAATTACGTATATCTTTACAATAGTGTGCGTAGCTATGTAACTAGCAAAAAAAAGGTCAGGAGTAGAAAAATATATTTACACAACTTTATTGCCTTGACAGGTCATGTAAATATTTTTTTGCACCTAAATCGTAATGAAATCTTTGACGTCGATTGTACTTCTGCATTCGCTAAGCCGTAATGGTTCTGATTGAAGGCCCCATTTGGTAAACCATAAAAACTCGTCTGAGTAACGATGGATGTTAAAAAGTGCCCTTTGGCTGAATTCCCCAATTTGGAAGTATAATATAAAATATGTGTTTCTTTTGGCCGGTCCGGAGAGCCTGCGTAAAATTATAAATAAGTAGGGCTAACTAAAGTGCGGACGTCTTTTCAAATTTTTATTTGAATTGGTTAAACTAAAATTAGTCACTCGCCGGTTGGAAAAGCTTGGGCTGAACAATAATTTTCAAAGAGGAAATTTAATGATATCTATTATAATACGTCATCAACTTATTTTTAATAAAATTATTGGCGCTACAATAACTTGTACACTATTATGCGACACACTTACCACTTACACTTAGTTAGTACGTTATATGCAATTTGTGATGATTTCTGATGTCTATTTGACACGCCGTAGCGGGGCCATATACATCCATCACTTATCACTTGTTACTCATCGTACACAGTGATGATACATACTTATATATTTTTACGTAATGTCTTTTCATAGTACATATTTTTACCGATTCTGTATGCATTCTATTCTCAAATTCGTTATTGATATACAAAAATAACAAATTATAATTATAGTGGTCACTAGTTAAGCCTTAAAATATTACGTTAAATATGAGCTTCGTTAGTGAAAACTCATATTTAATTCATTATTATGCTCATTAAATATTTCATTTTAATTGGAAGTAATTATCTACCCGGTTGACCGTACTTTCCAACAATGCATCGATTCGAGATATTTCAGTTGTCATGCATGACTTGAACAATCTATGAATTTTAATTACGTTACTTTAAAAAAAAACTGAAATAAAACACCGAACCCAAAGACTAACCAGCGCTTTTTCAAAGGAATTTACAGATCAGTCATCAAATTCCGAGCGGCAGGTACGCGGCAAAACGATAAAAATGTGCTGCCATCATAAATATTCATTTCCCCAGGATCAGGGGTAACTGGTAGAAATATGGGGTTTGTCAAAGCGCGGCGTAATCATAATTTTTATGTGTCTTCTATGTCGGGAATTAACCGTAGGATGCTGTGATGCTATGGGAGTAATATTTTTACATACTTCTTTACGTGTAGCGTAGTTTTTTTCATCGTCACACTAATTATAAATGGATACGATTCGTTTTTAATTTTCATATGTTTTATAGGTACTATAAAATAATAAATATAGCTGAAAGTTAGATAAAACTAAGTAGTTGTTCATGACATTTTTAAGCGAAGTTTTCTAAATATTAAATGTATTATAGAACAGCATATAAAATAATTTGTAAAAAAAAAACCAAAAAAAAATATTATACTAACATTAATGTCTAATTATATTAGCTTAAGTTGGAATACTACAAATTTTCCTATTTTAATATTTTTTTACGTATGTAAACAAGTAGGTACATAATTATAGGTAACAGCCAACATCAAGTGTACATAGTGCTTGATATCTCGCAATCCAAAGTTTTGCGTTTTCATCATACGTACCTACCTATAATGTGACTATGCCTACTGTTACATTTAACTTTGACTTTCTTAATTATCTCGACGTAAACCAAAAAATCTCGTTTTATGCGAAAGGCTAAAATTCTTAATCCTGTCGTTGTCACCAAATTTTAATCTTAAGAGGATTTATTAGGAAATACGAGTAAGCGTATTTCCAATTTCCTTGTATAAAACATTGTAATTAATTAAATAATTGTCACAGTAGTACAGTGTACGCAATAAGTTCAAAAAATATTTTATTTTGTGTAGTCAGCTTTTATAACCTCAAAAGTCAAACATTTAAGCCGCTACAGACTTCACAACACACTATATTTGGGGTCACAAAAACAAGGCATTTTTTTTTTTTAAATCTCCCTTTACGTGGGTCGCGGCTTTTTTTAGTTTTAGGGACATTGATTGATTGAACCTTATGGCAGAACTATGAGAAACATAGGGATTGTTTTTTGTTCTTGTTTTTGTATTTGGTTACAAAACCCGAAGTTTATTGCGTCTTCATTTAGATATTATTTGTTGCCTTTCAACAGTGGCGTGGGTTTGGTTTTGTGAAATTAATATTTGTCTCAACGTTTTATAATAACTATCAAATCAGTTTTTTGTCTTATTGTCTTAGCTGTAGTCATGATTTAATCCATTTTGAGATAATTAATGAATCTCAGAAGTAAGTAGTATGTTGTTACATTAATCATTCAGTGTTCCCTAATAAAGAACATGATATTGATAATAATTTATCGCGTTTTCCTTTCATCTATTTAGATTTAAGTATAAGACCGTTTATGTGTAGGTACTACGTAAAGCAGTATGGTGGCAATATTTCATTAGTATTGGTATCTATTATGTAGGTATTGTATTACACTTCTGCAAATAACGAAGCATCTCCTAAATTGAGCATCTCATATTTTGCCTGAACATCCACAGTTGTTATGGATGTATGTAATTGGGATATTACGTATCGTATCGCTTTTAATGTATACATATATGCACGAATGTGTCTACCACAATATGGCATGCAAAATATCACAACCTGGGTCGCGTTTTATAAAGTTACATTTTACAATTTCACTGTTTGCCTCTCCAACACACGCACATATTGGCTAGAAAGAGAGACAAACAGAAAAATTGTAAAATGAAACTTTATATTAATATTTTGTGGGACAACACAAACTGTTTTAGATTTTTTTGATTTGTGTTTTTAAGTTAATTCGGTATTTTTTCTTTGGTATATGACATGTATTATTAAAAATAATTTATATACCTACATTATCAATGTTGCTACTTAAAAACACAACGCAAACGTAATAAAATAATTTGAGTTTTTCCCCAAAACATGTAGATGGCAACTCCATATCTCCCACGCTATGCCAGGGGCCCGTTTCTCAAAAGCTTGTAACTTGTAACAAGTGGAAGTCACGTTTTAACACTATTAATTACATAAGGACTTCCGCTTGTATTACAAGTTACAAGCTTACGAGAAATAGGCCCTAGACAGAATGCCGAAAGGGATTCGGATAGGAGGCGGCTAGCACATATTGCTTGCCCATTAGAGAATGGTCAAAGGCGCCTAACCTTAAAACAGATTGCATATACTCGAGTAATTCGACCGGTGTCCTGTAGCTGTAGTGGTAGAGTAGTTTAGGCATCATCCGCGAAAGCTGAGGACGTGGGTTCTTTGGTATTTGACATCTAATATATTTTTTATATCAAAAAACTTAATATTAAAATAATCAAATTGCAATTAAAAGTCACATTATTAAGTTAATTCTCATAATAAAATAGTCTTATCAATAGAATTAATTTTATATTCTTCGGAAAAATTTAATAATTACATTACACACATCACATCACATTGTCTATATTCTAATTCTAATTTGATCTAATCTTAAATTTGATTTTATTTCTAAGTCAGTAAAAAACCGTTAGTATAATATAATTCATATAGCTATCCCGCAAAACCAGTTATGCAATTTATGCATCTCGTATCGATTATATCTTTGAATCGCACAATATAAATTAATTATTAGCAGCTTAACCACATGTTAATGTAAAAAAAGGTTTTAATTACAAATTAGTGTATTAAGATCGTTTATATTTGAATATTGGATTAAGAAAATACAATTTCAATGTAAATGATACTCGATCACGAAAGTGCGCTTTTGGAGTCATGAGAAAGTAGTTAATTAAGTTGTTTCCCAGAGTTGGCCCGTGATGAGTGGGAAGTCTACATTTTTTAAATTATTTTTTTACTGTGTATGTGTTCAGTTCTAATGTAAGGTGTACGTACAGTCAATTAAGTTATGTGACTTACACATCTTCATGCAATTTGTATACAAAATAAGGGAAAAACTTAGTTAATCGTACTATTCGTACTGCAATATTATACACAAGGTTGTTAAAAAATAAGTGCATTTCCGTTTCCATGTTTGGGACGCAGAATAAGCCTACTAGGTTTTTTTATTACTTAAAATTTAAGAAGTAAGTAGGTACTAATAGTAGCACCTAGCTATTATATGAAATTTTAAAATTGTGTCGAGTCCTAAATGTAAAGTCCAAACCTCATGCAATGCACAATTTTTTTAGCCACTGTGTATATTTATTACTTAAATCTGACTTAAATTATAATTGATAATATATGATGCTGTCCTGCCAGTTACGCTTTCACGGCTGAACAGGCTGAACTACTGAAACAATTTCATGAAAGTTGTGGAGATACTATGTATGTAGTTTTGGGAAAAGATATAGTTACCATAGTAGAGGCGTTAAAGAATATAATTAATAACAGCATAGATAACAGATAAATTTTCATGTATTAGCAATCAATATGGACTACTTACCGCCATCATTATTTCGGCATAAATCGCAATTCATTTTTGAACATTGTAAGTCAACATATTCTGGTAGATATCCTCACGATATTTCTAAATTGTCCCTCATAAAGGACAAGCTAAAGCTGTCCTTAACAAATGGGGGTAAGAGATAACAAAACGGCTAAAATAAAAATGGCGTTACGTGACATGAGTCAAGGAAGTGTCCCTCAGGGCACTAGTACACCCTTTTCCACGAAATGGGGCACTCAGTCAAGATACGCTTCGATGCTCACATAAATATGCTCACGGCTGCAATTTTAGTTCTGGTGACCTAGCGGTTTAAATTCACCACTGAGGCCTGGGAAGTTTTTTGTTATCCTTATTTAAATTTCAGGTTTTATCAAAAAGGGTTCAAAGCTTATCTTGAACCAAATATTTCTTCAAAAATGTTGCCAATACCTTTTAAATTATTTGATATTTAAATGAAGATAAATCGTGGAGAAACCGGGTAAAATTCCACAGGCAGTATAACTTTTTTTATGACAAATAACTATTATAATATGATTTTACAGCAATAGTATGTACAAAGGAAAATTTTTAACTACGTACCTACGTCGCCTGAATTTCCAATTAATGCAGTTTTCAATCAAAAATAGAATATATAAATGGAGTAAGTGAAACAAAAAAATATAAACAGGCGACATTGACTGCAATTTTATTTGAGTTCAGTTCAGTTCAGTTTTAAGTCATGTTCGGCTCAAAATCAATAGACGATTGCATTATACTCTAAAATAAAATTATAAGTTTATTTTTTCAAAAAATAAGGAAAAATTTATGAGTGTAATGTAAACTTAGCAAACGTGTAAGTGCATTCAGTCCATTGCTTGTGAATTCGATTAGCTATAGAAAGATGACTCAGTATGACTAATGAAGTTGTACCGATGTAGACGCGACGGAAATCGTAATGGGTGAGAATGACTATCGATATCCTATAAACGTTTTTTCGCATTTCGTACAGTATTGTGTGTTAATCCTTAAGTGCCTAATAAAGTATAAGATTGTCTGTAATTGTGTAAATGACTAGAATGGAGAGGAGGTTTTATTTGTGATCGCTAAATTGCTGCTATTTGTTCGCTTTTAGATGCGGGACGTCTTCTCGTTTGCCCTCATTTTGTAATGTCCTTTGTAGTAAGCATTTTTCTGGTTACATAAGTGACGTAAAATGTCGAATAACAATATAATTCCATTTCATTTTAGTTTCATTTTTCGGAGGTCCTTAGCCTTTGAGGTTGATTTCTTCACCATCGAGCCACCATTTAAAGTTAAAATCTTTAGAATTTTATCAAGGGTGCAATATTTTAAAGATGTTGTGATGAATTAATAGCGCTCTGTTTCTATATCAGTATCATTAAACAATTTGAATTTATTTAACTTACTACTTTCAAATCTCTTAAATAACTTTATAATTTGGTCTGGGTGCGTAGCCAAGATGCCAAACGCTAACGCTTATTTGTCAATCGTGAACGAATCAACTAACTGTCTTCATCGCACTAATAAGAAAGAGTGACAGAGAGAGAAAACTTAGGATACGCTACTGAGCATAAGCGATTGGCAACTTGACTAAGCATGCTGTTTCAGAACATACACACAACACATGCACCCCTTCGCATTTACTATCCACAACCTTCACACCGTTGCTCTTTTTCCCATTTTCCCTAAAACAGAGTCCGTCTCATAAAACCTCTCCCAGTAGAGTAAACGCAACGTACCCTGAAAATATTATGATTTATTAAACCATGGACACAGTTCCATGATATAACCTAAAAAGTGCCAACGTTGCCGAAATTTAAAGACACTTAAGCTTTTCCTGTTTTACTAGATTCGACTAACACCGACGTAAAAGGACACGCTCCCAAATGAATATAGAAATGTTTTTTGCATTTTTCATCACATTTACGCCCAAAAATTGTTTTCGACCGCCGCTGTCCCGTTTGACGTTTCCCTTTGTTAGATTGAATACATAGAATTCGGAGACATACACCATTTTGTTCTGATGTTTTCTTTTTTGATTTGTTTTGAAAATCATTTAGCACTGAAAACTGCTGAACGCTAAAAATATGTGCATTATACACGTAAAATATCATTGTGATATTGATCATTGTTGTTTTTTATTAAAAACAAAAGGACTACTACGTACTAAAAATCGAATAGTGATGTATACGAAGGACTTCGTGCACAATATGGTATTTTTTATGATTACTGCCTGGTTTTATAAGGTATAACTACATATATTATTTAACGATTAGGTACATGTTTTAGTAGTATTGCAGTCAATTAGTTTTTTCGGTGTAGCCCCGGAACATCCGAAACACGACGCCCTTTATGCAAAAATACTCAACTACGAGTATATGTAAAAAGCCACCAATAATGTACCAAAACTAAAACTCTAAATATAAAACTGTCCCCTGTGGCGTAATACCGAGAATGCAAGCAGCATTTCCTATTTGGAAACCCTAGGCTAGTGTAGAACTTTATCAAAATGACTAATAGAGGGAAGTTTCTTACAATTTGTTTGATAGCGTCACCTTGACATAGTTGTTGAGTGTTCTAAGGCTCCCATTGGTTGACTTTACATACAATTTATGCTTTTATTGACTGGAAAACATTACTTAATTTCCATTAAAAGGCCAAGTACCTAATCAAATTATGCAGTTGCCAAGCCAATGACGAAACATCACAAATTAGCAACAACTGTGTTCATTGAATCGGCGTAAAATCACAAAATTACGATCGTGTAATTAAATATGGTCAATAATCACCACGTACTGCAAAATTAATACGACATCATGAGTTTGAATTGCCCCATTACTTAGCATGATAACGATGACTGTCACCAAATATAATTATATTAGCACTTATTTGATAGGCACTAAAGTTCAATATCCCTTTGAATATCTGAAAAATCATGACCTTAAGAAAAAGAAAATGAGTTAAGTAAATGTTGAAATCGTTTCTTACGAAGATACCGATCGCGATTATCGCATAATAAATAGGGTGGTAAAAATCGTGATTACGTTTTTTATATATTTTAAACTTAACTGTTACGTTACAGCTCAAGCATATTTAATACTGCAGTTTGGGTCATTAGGTTCCATCTGGTATATTTAGGGTTCCGTAGCCAAAATGGCAAATGACTGTATTTTTTATATTTGCTGCTACGGAACTGACTGCATTCCAACTCGCACTAGTTTGATACTAACAATTATAACCTATTACAATTATATACGTAAGCAGCGGGAATTTATTCTTTTGTTTAATTTTTTAAAAAATGGTTAGAAATGATAAACTGATTAAATTTTCAAAGTTCGCGATATTTTCTTTAAATTATTAAAGGTAGTTCATGATCAGTAATAAATAAAATTATTATATGTTATATCATCTGCAGTTAAATACTTTACTGGAAGATTAAATGTAGACAAGATCTGAATGTAAATAATCCCTTATTTTGAAAGTCAAAGTTTAAAGTTATACGCATTATGCCGTCTAGCCGTAATAAAAATTTTTACGTCGGCAGTCATAGCGCTATAATCTGACGCATTTTTTTTTGGCTGGTAGGGTTGCTAAAATGAAAAGCAAGTCTATTTAATGTATTTATGTTAAAATTAAGTTTACACGTTTTCTAAGCAATTACTAATTTCGTTAATATTGTTTTATTTCTATATATATTTTTATTAACGAAAAATTGCCAAGTTAAATACCTAACTCTCGTTGAAGACACATTCTAATACTTGTGGCTTTTTTGTTATTAAATATTATTGATTTTGTAAGTAAATACCTACACAAAATTATAACGTTCAAACTTTCCTTTTAACAAAAAGATGTGCAATTTTTAAGAAGAAAATTTTGTGCAAGCGATATTAATAATTTTATTTGATATTTCGTCGGCTGACAAGCAAAACTCACTATAAAAACTGTCACTGCTGTTAGCAACCTCTTATTTCAGTATTAAATCAGAACTGATATAGGAGCTTTATTTCAAGTAGGTATTTGTTACTTAGTGAGTTTTGCTTGTCAGCCGACGATTTATAAAATATAGGTAAAATTATGAAAGATAAATTAAAAAATGATTCGACGAAACCATTATTTCACCACAATTTAAAGATGAAAACTGAGGTTTTCTGTGTGGGACGGAAATTATTAAAAGGGATTTATGCTAAAGAACGTTTTATGTGCACTTAAATAAAAAATCATCACAATCAAATCATATCTAGAATATTCTTTTTTCACTTCATTTCATTGTTGTGTTCATTATAGATGATTAATTTAAATACCATTTTTTTTTATTACTTTAATGATCAATAAAGTTGTAATTGATTTCTGAAACTCTGACCATGCAATTAATTCTTCTACGAATTGGATGGGAGAAATTAATCGTGTACTATCATTATACTTCTGCATAATTTTCATACGTATAAGAACTATTGGATTAACAAAAAACAACACTGCTACAAAATTGTCTAGTACTAAAATTCACTATTATACCTTAATCGTTTTCGAAATTCCCCACATGCCGGGTCCTGAATCTATATACTCGTACCTACACCTCAGTGACATCAATGCGTGATCAGTTTTAAAAAAAATGCCGCTCTTCAAGCCTGGTCATAGTTTTACATAGCTGGAAAACAGCCCTGTCTGCATGGCTGAAAAAAGTCGTATGTTAGCTAAATACGTGTATACACATCGTCGTAAGTAAATTAAGATTGGAGATGTAATTAACCGTTGATTGCGCCGCATGCTTTGAGCCTGCCTATTTTACGATAATGCTTACTGTGTTACCCGTTCCGATTTCCATAATTATTAGAGGAATATACAATGTATTTTATTTCGCATACGTGGTTAGTTGTATGGATACATTTTAGCGGTTTAAGTTTATGATTTATTTCATAATTAATCTTTAATTCATTCTTATTAAGTAGTTGAATAAGAATATTAACTGCCGAGTAAGTGATAATGATAAGATGTATCTTCCATAGTACCTATAACAGCATTTTTTAGAAATGTTCAACTTCAAACGTCAAATCGGGTTTCGTTTACGCCTTGTGCGATAAACAATAAATTAAAGTTACACCTTTGATGAAAACCCAAGTAACAAAGTTGGGACTAAATGTAATAGTCCGACTATACTTTTTTAAGATTTTTTATTCAATTAGAACATAATTTCCCACAAAAAATCCTGATGAAATCAAATGCTGCTTACCTATTACTTACGTAAAGTAAAGAAATGCCTGGCGTTATTACAGTACAATCACATACAGAATTTCATATATCCTTCGTCTCGATAGCATTTCCTTTACACTCGTAAATAGGCACTCATCAGAATTTCAAATTTCGTCTGAAATCTGGACAAGCGGTACCGGCCCGAGGCCCGGTGTCGTGGGCTACCGGTGCGGTCAACTCACGACTGTCTACGGCCGCGGGCCGTGCAATTTGCATCTGGCCACGCCCAGTTGCTTCCACACTACATTATTCTGCATTGTACCTTCTTCTTTGTTTTTAATACCATTTTAGGTATGGGTTTTTGGTTATTATTTGAACACAGGTAAATAAGATGCCAAATTGTTTCCGATTTCTTAATTACTTTTCTGTTTGTATAATATCTGTCGCTCAAGTGAAAAAGGGCATAACCTGCCTCTTTTGGAAAACGATGCATTCATATAGGTTTAAACATTGTTGCACTTAATACACATTATACCCATTTTCACAAGCCTCGGGGATTCTTACCCTCTTCACTAGATCCGCAGATAATATAATTATGAACTATCTATTATGCTGTGCTAAGCTTCTGTTCTCGCGGTAAGAATAGGTGCTGTTTTCTTATAATAATATTCGCGGATTTCAGAAGTAACTAGACCATTGCACTGCATACTTACATGTAATATAATAAAAAAGTACAGAGTAATCATAATCACACCAAATAACTATAAATTTTTTACAACTCTTGCCATAAAAAATCATATCCTGATCAATTACTTTATGGATTTTTTATCCTGAATCGGATTATTGGCTTCACTTGGTTTATTTGCTTTTTTATGGAGATTTGAAATAGTCACCAATGACCTATCAAGTACTCGTATTCAATATGTAAAGCAATGGAAACAATGTTCTTGTTCCAGGCTGATAATGTTGTAAACCCATATGCAAACACAACCCGCCACATTCAAATATCATCAAGGTCGTGCTCAAGCTATTCGCCCAACAATTATCAGACTGGGACGAGAGCATGAGAATTGTAAGCAAAGACAAATTACTTCGTGAGCCGTGCCAACGGTAGCGCACGACGTAACTACATCTTCCTATCCCCGTACATCTCGGTATATCTCGTTTATAATTCAAGCTTCTGTATCGAAGCTCGGGAGATTTTATTAGGTACAATAAAACCGCAGGCTCGTGCCAGTCGCGATCCCCGAGGAAAACCTCTTATTTAGAGCAGCTATTTGTTTGTAAGTAAAAGGATAATGTATCGGTGTAACAAGACCTGTTTCTAGTCTTGGGAAACTAGTTTATATAAGTACGTTGGATGGCAGTTGAAAAATAGGGATAGTTTATTTATGGGCTGCAGGGTTATAATATCTTTAGAATGATGTAACACTTTGCCAGCATATTTAAAGTGTATAATAATGCTAAGCAAGTTGCAGAAAACCAAGATATTTATCTACCTTATCGTAATCATGTTCGTAAGATTTTGCGTAATCCAACTAGACTATCATGTATGTCAGAGGTGAAAGAGTTAAGGGAAATTCCTGTCTTATATAGTTGTAACCTATCCATATAGGCCTTAATTTTGTTTGTGTTCGACGTCTAAATATTTATGGTCTATTTGGATTGGTCACTACTACATACATCAGGTAACTTACTCAAGTTTTTTACTTCGGACGCTAAATTGCTGCCTGCGCTAAAAACCTGTAATCGACACATGTAAAAATCAGACATGCAATATCAATAACAAAGAAAACAATCATTATAATAGTGCCGTGTAGCCTTTAAATCAATAACGGGAGCAAATAACATAAACTTTCTCTAACTTTGAATTATTAAAAAAAACTTATAAATACAGACCTAAATATCTTATTTCACCGCGCTTTGAATAAAATGATATTAGAAATCGAACAAAAACTTAGGAAAGTGGAAAATCAGAACAGTTAGGTACAAGTGCTTCTTGGTAACAATGAGATGAGGTGGGAATCTGGAGCAAAAATAGCGGTGTTATCTTATTGAAAATATAGTCACGTAGTGTATGAGACATTTTGTTCGGAGATTTTAACTACGAGGAATAAAAGTTGTCTTAACTATAAACTAAATAATTTAACTTAGGTGAAACAAGATAATTAAATTGTTATATCGCTTACTTTATACCTAATATAGGTTTGTGAAATATTTGTATAGTTAGGTTACATGTATGTACATATTATGTACCTAATGACCATACTTAATGTCATAACATTCCTAAGATCAGATCCCGGTGGCTAATAGAGAAAATATGGTAGTTGGAGCATTCGTCAGATGGTAGTTGGAGGACACTACCAAGTATACCAATACTCCAATAGCCAGGGTGGTAAGGAGGCCTAGTGGCTGTTGACCGGTTTCCAGACTATATAGTTCTCACACTTGGAGAAAAATTAGAAGAATCTACGTGTCGCTACAAGTCTGGGAGGAGATCTGTGAGTCGAAGTATCAGGAGTTGATGGCCAAATTGAGATTCACCTCAGTAAGTAAATACGAGTATACTCACCCCCTCATTCATAAATGTCTGATAACTTAGCAAGCCGCTAAGTATTGTTTGTCCCTTTATAAAGGGGTTAGGCTCGATTTCACCAAACTTTATACGAAGAATAACGCTTACTTGGATAGCAATGTCAAAACTCCACAGTAATTTGACACTAGTATCCGAGAGTAGACGTTTTTCTTTAAATAAAAGTTTGCTGAAATCGAGCCTCTGACGCACTTTTCCGTTTCTATTCGCGATACTTTTCAAAACTACAGGAAACCTAACGAAAACAACTAAACCAGAGTTAACGAAGTGAACGGGGATTAATTTTCTCAGTGTTTGAGTTGGACGGACTAGCCCCGAGCGCTAGCCGATACAACTCGCCATGTTCTAAATCACGGGTTGCTCGTTTTGGGAGAATTCATTATCCCAATAAATTCGTAGAATTTAATGGGACCGATCCGTATACCAATCTCAGACGTTTGCACAAAATCTTTACATCAATGTGTGTACTCGTACTAAGTTTATAAAGCAAAGTAGGTATGTTACAGTAGTACCGCCATCATATTATATATGGGATCGGCCACCGTGCTCAAAAATATCTCAGCAGCCTCTGCTGGTATAACGTTAGAGTGAATAGTCAGATATTTTTGAGCATCCTGGCTGTTCTGATGTATCTGATGGCAACTGTGCTGCACGTAACTAGGTTTAGAAAGGACAAAGTTTGTAAAATTTTGACTAAATACAATTGCAAGTAATAACACTGCTAATGACTTATTTATTATTATAGTAAAATAAGTGTACGAGTAGGTATACATGTATATCTACATACATTTCCATTAGTAGGTATTATAATTGTGAACTAACTTTTAGCCAATTGGCTTCAAAATAGTACATTTATGAATGAAATGCTCCAATAAAGCATTGTCTCATTGGTCTCTGTTGATTTACCTACATTGAGTTTTAAAGAGTTCTCCTAGATATGAGTAGGTGCCGAGTACAGATAGTCCTAAAATCATACCCTTTTGAATTCAACAGTATTTTGATCAATGAAATAACACAAATTATCATAGGTCATAACATTTTCATATCGCTCCAAAAGATTAGCATTTCCTTTGGCGGCTGTCGGCAAATTGGAACTAGCTAAAATTAGCACGTAAATCTAGGGCACCCCGATAGATGTCTGCTGCATATAATATTTACTAGTGCAGATATCGATAAGTTACTTAGTAGAAATAACTTTCGAGTTAGTTGACATATACTAACTATATCGCAAGCTATGTGCTGCACGTACCCAGTAAATTAATTGAATTTTTTAAGCTAAATATAAATAAAAACAAATATTAAAATAGAAAAATATGTTATAATTACATTTTTAGCTTTCATTTAGATCAAGCATATACATAATTATTTCATAAGTACCTATTTAATATGTTGTCACTTACATAATTTTGCTATTTTGCCTTTTTGAAGTCCAACACACTCACAAGACAATTTATTGAAATTTAGTTCTCAAGTCTACCATTCAATACATTTTATAATATATTTTCGTAAATTAAGCAAAATATGTCGAAGAGTCAGATGCTCGCATTGTTGGTTCAAGCCAAATCTTGCATCACAATTAGACATTTCACATTAGACTACAGTTATTGTTTTCCCCATCCAAGTACTTAAAACCAAGTTTGTGTTACAGGCGTGTTCAGTAGTATCATTGATACACAATATAAAATTTTCTAGGGTTCATATTTTATTTTAAAGACAAACGGCTCTTAATCGCGTGAACTTACGTGTAATTAAGTTCACGCGATTAAGACCCGTCTTTAAGATATGAGTGATAATCGTGAAAGTTTAAATCAATATTTCTAAGGCTTAGATTAAAAAATGACAAAAAGCCCATAGAGCTGAACGTGAGCGTGCACCGACGGCACAACGGATGGACGGACGGACGGCAGCGGAATAACAATGCACTCGCAATCAGTGCGGTTACGTTCCTCGGATTAATTAGCTTACGGAACAAAATTAAACTGCTTTAAAGAATATAGCAGAAAATTAAAAAGAGAATGCATGTCGGGCATTTAGCTGTGCGGTGAATGAGTGTATACATAGCTATTTTACACGGCAAACACAATGTGTGAGGGTAAGGGTGAACATACGTACCAATATGAAGGTGCATTCAGACCAAACGATATTCTAACCCCCTACTCTACAAAATTCGATCGTTACACAAAACGTGATTCGTTGATTTCGTAGAGTGGCGGATAGAATGGCGAATGCTGGTTTGGTCTGACTGCACCTTTAGCATGCGTACGTATTTTGTTAATCAAAAATTGCCGTTTAGTATGAGACCATTTCCAGCTTTCCGCATGTGTACGCATGCTTACATATTTCATACTACATATGGTCATCAGAAGGAAAAGCTGTGGGCTTTGTACTTTGTTTCCCACCTCGGAATTTGATGAACTATATGATTATGTAATATTTACAATGGCTAATATTATTTCAAAGTGTACATATTATGTAGTATCCTTAAATTTCATATTATTGGTAATGCTACCTACAATTTACACATATTTAGAGTAATGTTCAACGATCTACCTACGTAAAACACCTCAATTTCTTCCAAGATTGATTAAATTGTTGTTACCATCAAAAATCTCGCGAAAACTCAACGTCTACACCTTAACCAATCACACCATAATCTAAATGAACGAAATGGGGAAAGTAAAGACGGACCGCCGTAATTATCTGAATACTTCTCTCAAAATGGAGGATGTTTAAAATGAGGTAATTTGCAAAAACTCTTAGGGATTGGCAAAAAACAAGATTCTGAGTGAGAGAGATAAATTTCCTCGGAGATTGCGATCGGACGCATATGGTAAACAGTTGGGGCCGGTTGTTAAAATTTACAGTAGCATAACGAAAAAATTGGCGTTTTTTTATTATTTTGAAAGGGTTCGGATCTGATTTTAGTGAAGGAACACCAAGTTTGGGTTAATTTAAATGTTCTCCTCTGCCGTATTACTGTTATATTGCTAAAATAATAATGTCGTCTTTTAATAATACATAAGTATAAAAACAAGTGTTTTATCATCACAACGCTAGTTGTAGGCTTCAAATACATCGATATACACTACATAAATCGAATATGTATCGTCTTTGCACCGAGTCTTTGCCTAGTAAGGAAGGAAAAATGCTTACCTAAGTACAGGATGTCTCTATTTCAGTTTGGATAAAAATGGTTCTTATGTCTGTCAGGCATTCGACTAGTCTTCTCTATATGTTGAACTTTTCAGCCGACTTCCCAAAATCTTTTTTTTTTCATGTTGATTCGACATTAAGAAAATTATTTTTGTATTTTGGAGAACTTTGATGCCTTTGAACTTTGAAATTGAAAATTTTAGGTATGTTAACTGAATGTTTTTATGAAAAATGCAAAAAAAACGGTTTATGCGAGAATTGAAGGATGAATAATGGACGGTAACTGTCAGAAGCATTTTTTTGAGGATGCATTAAGACAACAACGTTGCGTAGTATTAACACCTGCTTAACCGTCACACGAATACTTATCGGCTCCCCCACACAATATATCAAACTTTTTAAAGCACTTTACACATCTTATAGAGCTGCTTCAGTCTGACACAAACTCCAAGGAAGAGTAATGAAGGCGGATCCATTACTCATTACAGCGCGTGACTTGCTCGTGTGGCGCAGCTTTTATTTCAGTGCACTACTGTTTGAACATTTATCTTTTGTAACGTTATTATAAATCCGTTATGAATTCGGACATTGGAATTTCATGTTGATTACAAATATAGTTCTATGACAAGATTTTCATTATGCCTTACTCAAAGTTTTTGCTACATGCTACATATTCTCTATTTCCTATTTTTGTTTAGTGTGACTTTGACGTTGTTTCATACTAAACAAAGCTTCAAAATTTACGGCACTTTATGAGTTTAATACTTTATCAATTGAATGCACCTTTTATGTACGACAAGGGGGGGACAAAATCGGTAAGAGATAAGACGAAAAAGCTGTTAAAAATTAAAACGACGGGAAGTATCAGTAAAAGTGGCTGTGAAGTGGATATTAAATGTGTGAGTTCCATTTTAACCATCTGGTATTCATCGACTTATAATAAATGATTTCCAAGCTTTTCTACAAATCTTTACAGTTACTTTTGTATACTTTATATATTTAAGTGGTCTCTCTAAATACAATAGGCGCAGGTTTTGGTGGATCATTTTGGTCGGAGGACTTATTTTCATAATGGATCATCAGTTATGAAAATCAGAGCAGCTGTCGCTAAATTAATATCATTTTTCATTCTTATAACTGACTCCGACAGAAACGTTGATTGTCAAACTTTTCAATGAAAATTTGTATAATAGCTACATTTAAAGAGATAATTATCGCCAGACAAGTCACTGAATGGAATCCCGATACGCGCCTATTGTTAATATCTGTAACAAGACACCCTTTTAACATTAAGTAGGTATCTTCGATGCATTATACAGATTGGAGCATTTCCCAAGAATACTTGAGAATCACAATAAGGTTATTTGTATGCTTGTTAACGGTACGCCTCCCAAACAGCTGTATAGGGCAGATCAGGGTTTCACATAAAAACGAAATCCACCATAATGTTTCTCGTATTACCCCAGAGTGAGAGAAATCTCCAGCTCAGATAAACGATAAGGTAATAACAGAAGCTGATCCGATCTTTTGTGCTCTTTTGTTAAACTCAAAACACAATGCAGTTGTAAATTTTTGGGTTCTTAACTCCACAATTCCCGCCATTAATCTATGAGTCCGTTGGAAGTCGAGGCGGGTCGGCTTTTGTGTACCTGCCCTTGCAGCCCCTGACATGTGCGACGGAACAAAAACTCAGTCTTGTGCAATATTGTCCGCCCCGAGATCCCGAGATGATGTGGAAATAATGCGGAAGAATATAAAACGCAATATTCCGCCTGCAGAACGAAGCTCGCATTTCATCCAATTTCAAACGTCTCAGACGAGATTTTAATCTAAAAATCTCTTTCCAAGTTAGTTCCATCAATCCGGCCTGTATTTAACTTTATTGTGGTTATTTTTAAAGATGTCACCCGCAATCTTGGTTTCAGTTTTTTCTGGCACGTCGTTTTGGCCCTTGACATGCTTTAACACTTAACGTGCGCTTTTTCTGTGCTTGGTTCATGTAGCCATATGCGTCATTAAAATCTTCTATGACTCCAAAAAGATCAAAAGTTATCTCGGTCCGAAGTGGTTCTCCCTTCGCCCCGGTGTCCTGTCTCCCCTCCCGCTCCGTTCCCTGTTCCCCTTTGGTTGGAGGCGGTAGCCGATTCAGTCGTGCCGCGACTTTGGTGCGCGTCGGGCGTCGAGCTTATGAGCGCGTCCCTGACGTAACCGCAAATTTGTGAAAATAGTTTTCGTTAGTGTCATTTGCATACGTGAAGTGAAACCTTGTTTTCAATTTCGTAGCCGTGCGATGTGAATGCGGTTCTAGTATTCGCACGTTATTTTACTGGACTGCATTTAGTGGAAGTGACAGATTAATTTGTTTTGAAAATTGTGTTGTGGACTCTGGATTTGGACTCTATGATTTGAGTGGACCTGGGCTTAACTTTCCCTAGACTTTTGGTATGTATTATTAGATTTTATTTAAATTTTAAGTTGTTATAAATTATCAATTAAAACGGTAATGTTCTGATATATTCTCTATTCAGATTATCAATTTAGGTACCTAAAGCTCTCTCTACCGCTCTCTAAATCACAAATATCCTATCATTTCAATGAAGTAAAATAAAATGGCTACTGAATTACTTTGAAAATATTGCAGTAGGCAGAGATGTTATTTATAAGTTTAGGTGGAGTAAGTTCTCAGCAACGCTCTTTGACACTGTAACTTTGTATGTAGGAGATATGTCATAAAATTAACTTGTTATGCGTTTCTTCATCCAGCAGATAACTTAGAGCCATACATTTCTAATATACTAATTTCACTTGAATTTTATATTCAATGAGCTTAGCTTTAACAATCGCAGTGTTTATACTTATATTTCCAGTGTAATTTAATATTCATATTTAATATTAATAACATCTAAATAACCAAAATTATAAGTAATAATTTATTCTAAATTTATCTCAACTAATTCTTTCTCTTTGAACTGCTTATGTTATTTACTTATTGAAACTTTAATTGTAACTGTAATTTTAAATTAGAAACTGAAATAGCTGTAAGAACAAGTATACTAAGATAGGAAATGTTTATGAATAAAGGGGTTAGTCTTTAGATTTTCATGTTAGTCTCTAAATGGTGATTTTAATTGCTGAGATGGGGGTTGCCATGACTTACTAATGCGGCTAAGGCTATACATATACGAGTCGTATATCACTGTCCCTTTCCCTGAACCTAAACTGAATCGCAGTAGTACGTCATGGTAACCCCGCAGTGCTTCTTCCCTTCATGCAGCCACAACAGCCAATGGCCGTACCATGAGCTGGCGCCGCGTTATTAACACGGCCTAACTTTCTATCCGGCTCCCTCACACCAATATGCGAGTACGAGCGCGATAAAAAATAAGTTTTCGTTATTAACGCTCGCTGGCACCATTAAGGTGCATTCAGACCAAACGAACATTCGCTATTCTATCCCCCACTCTACGAAATCTACGAATCACGTTTTGTGTAACGATCGAATTTCGTAGAGTGGGGGGATAGAATTTAGCGAATGCTCGTTTGGTCTGAATGCACCCCTATGCGAGTACGAGCGGGATGGATAGAAAGTAAGTCCGCGTTAATAACGTTACGGCAGCTCATGTTAAGAACACAGTAGACTGGAAGCGAATAGCCTCGTGCCTACATTACGTCAAATTTGCCAAATCAAATTAAACATTTGTCTAATTGACATAGAGTTAAAAAATTGATTAGTTACGTCCTTTGAGTGGGGACAGTAAGCTTAGCACATGATTGGTGCGACAGTATGTCGGTGCGAGATAGATTTCCCATTTTTTACTAACTATTTTAATAAAAGAGGGATGGATAGTGTATCTCGCGGCGACATGTTGTCGCACCAATCATGTGGTAAGCCTACAGGGTGCTTAGACAAGTTGCCAATCGCTAACGCTTAATCGTCAATCGTAAACGTAAAGCAGCTAACTGTCTTTGTCGCACTAATATGCAAGAGTGACAGAGAGGGAAAACTACGATACGCTACCAAGCGCTAGCGATTGGCAACTTGGCTAAGCATCCAGATGTAGGCAGGAGGATAGACATAAAAACGTCAGTCACATTTACACCACTCCTTTGCCGTAACTTAGGTTATTTGAAAATTATTGATCATTCCTCGTGATATTTTTATGACACATAAACTCTGTTATCTACAAGTTTTGGGTGTTCTTTCTTTGCTTGTAACCGCGATGCATTTCTCCCGATAAAAGAGATTTATGAGTCGTTGCAACTGTCACTGTGATACTGGAGTCACGGAGTTATCATGTTGGAGACAATACGTTTCTCGCCGGGTTCAGTACTTGTACCTACTTACATTTATGGAACAATGTCTACACGAAACAATAGGTTATTCGAATAATTCGAATTTGAAATTAATCGTGCATTTGGATGTCGTTTTAAATATACATGTGAATGTAAACTGATGTTAAAATTTTAATTTTAATCACAAATGAGACTTAATCACGTAAACATACGTTAATATGCGATTAAGTCCCGTTTATAGTTAAAATATTAGTGATAATCGTGAAAGTTTAAATCAATATATTGCAATTAGGCGGGTATTTTAAAATCAGGAGTTAATAAACAAAGGAACAAATATTTATGAAAAAATATGCAAATAAGTAACTTCATCTGGAAGCGAACCAAGGACTGCTTTGGCGCTGTCAATATAAATTGCATTACTGTATACCATCAAATATAACAGGAAATACATAACATAGTATAAATCTGCTGTGTCATCATTTGTTCTTTAAAGTATCTGCAAAAAATAAATTTAGGTACGTCCCACGGTGATGCTACCGGAGCCAATTTGTATTTAAATTCTTACTGTTTGTAAATGTATTGCTCTGTCTTTTATTACGGTAAATACAAGATTATTCTATTCTATTGATATTTACAAATGCAGTACAGTTACCGTGAGATTGCCGCGACAGTTATGACCAATGTTGCGTCGGCTTAACTTACTTTATATGCACCCAGTACGAACTGATGCATAAGGGTATGAACACATCGGTCCGAGGGAAATCCATGGAAATTCAGGAACGCAAATACTAACGTTCGCGGCTCCGATACATGAACCTATGTCAAAGGAAACAGCCATATTATATATTATGAATAAATTCAATTTCAAAATAAAAGTTTCACTCGTTTCATAGTTAGAAGAACCTTATAGATACTAGGTCTATTTGATTTTAGAAGTGACTAAAACTTTATGCCAGACATAACTAAATGATAAGTTCTTAACCAGCTATAATAAATATTAATATAACTAAAATATCATATCTGTTTGTAGTTTATTAGGTACAGTACAGTCAAGGGCATTAATATATATACACTTCTCTATACTGATCCCTTACAAATGTGTCTATATATTAATGCACTCGACTGTACCTAGTTATTTTTAATTTTAGAGTCTGCATCGGAAAAGCACCAGTGTTTCCGAATAAGAGTTGCAGGCGTCCATAGGACACGGCTGCTTAGGCAAGTCGTATGGTTGCTTTCCACCGTGCAGGCATAAAATAAAATACATATAAACAATTTCAAATCACGAACGTTATCGTTCAAACAAGAAACAAGGAAAACGTCAAAATATGAATGGAACCCTTTTTCTACCAGTCTTAAAAAAAGTTTTACGACTACGCGCAATGGTCTAGGCGGCACCAATTGTTATGGCGGAGATGGAGACAAAATCTGATAAAACACAAAGGTTAAATAACGAAAACGTCGTAAGCGCCATGTATAAAACTAATGACACGAAATGTTTCGCAAACGATGAAAATGTAAAGATGATTTTAATGAACAAGATTATTTGGATTCACTTGAAAGGTCGATTGCTACATTTTCGTTTCCAACATCAACAATTTCGGTTCCTTCCAAAATAGGTTAATGTCATCTCCTATTACAGCGTTTTGTCACGTGTCGATGACTAGAAAGATAAGTGTTTTTACCAATTTAACTTTAGTAACCTCTGTCTCTTTGACGTAAGATTGAAGATAAGGTTTCCTGTCGAAAATAATTGCTACATGTGCCTCCAGGTACTAGTATTCATTTTAATAATGATGCAGACTTAAAGTTTAGTGTTAGTTGTGATTTAAAAATTACCTATTAATATTTCGATTGGGGTCCTGAGTTAGTATAAATAATAAATGTGATATTTAGTGTAGGTATAGTATTTAAATCAAGTACTTTTTTTGATTCCTTTATTTCCTAACCCGGAAACTTATGTGACCTATACATGTTTACATATATTTTTAGTTTTTTGCATACTTTTATGATCGCCTAACATGCCTTAGAAATACTCGTAATCATTAATATCATCCTGGCCTCCAAAAA
>JALPQI010008677.1:0-40740 GCA_025490895.1 Thaumatotibia leucotreta
GCAATGATAAGTTATATAGGTTTATTACAAAACATTACTCGTGACTCCGACTGAAAAGAGCCCACATTGTTAACACGTTCCAATTGGACGTATGTAGTTACACGATAACGTTCCAGTCCACATGAGTTTGACATAAAAAAATATGACTTTTCCAAATTTGCAGTTGACTGAAAGTTTAGATTTTAATATCAAACTCATGTGGTTTGGGGGTTGGAACGTTATCGTATAACTACGTCCAATTAAGGGTATAACTCTGGAGTAATCTTTCGTCCTGTCTAGACAATAACTAACCAAACATCTATTGACAACAGTGATAGGTATAATTGAGCATAATGAAATCAAATAAAAATAAATTGTAGTCATAAATGAATTTAATCTACCGTGATAAAATTAAACGATTAAATTCACGATTTAACAGTCATTACGCGCATGTTTCGGCGAGTCTAGGTCTCCAGCTGTCTGTTAGCACGGACCTGTCTATCACTCTCGCTCGCACCAATACATGATGTGTTGGAGTGGGGTGGATAGACAGTAAGTCCGCGTTGAACACACGGCTACTGCAGTGTTATTCACTAAGGAAACCGTCTTGCTGTCAGCGCTGTGTCAGCGCTGCGGCAGCGTCGAGCCTAAAAATGGTATTCACTAATGTACTTTAAACGACACTAGCGCTCGGCGACGAATGCGGCGTGTGGTGTAACTACACTGCGTCGAGAGTTTGACGTTTAATGTACGAACTTCGTATTCTCTAACGAAAAACAGCGACGAACTCGCCCACAACCTCGCTCACAGCCTCGATTCCTAATGTCAAATAAAACACATTATGATTTTAGACAAGGCTGTCTCGACCTCGAGCTCGTTGACCAACTCAGCGTCGAATGGGTGAATAAGAGAATAGCATAGCTGCTCATGGTAGAGGTACGGTCGCCATCGGATATATCGTATCGTCCGGAGCGCTTAAACATTTTTGAAAACGTCTCTATCGTTATGTCAATAAACGCGTGTTCAGATATTTTTGAACGCTCTGGATGCTACGATATATCTAATGGCGACTTTACACTGGGCGCGCCAATATGATTAGTACGCAGGGACTGGAACTGTTATTTTACAAAAACGTTGAAACAACCCAATATTTTGAAATGTTTTATACTCGTTATGTACTTTATGTACTCAATAGTTTATGTTATTTATGATATCACATTTTTAAATGGCTCCATTAACTTAGAATTTATATGCTGAAGAACGAAAAAAGAACCGTTCTTTTGTATGGAGAAAATAACGGTTCCAGTTATTTTCTCCATACAAAAGAACAAACCAACGTTAGTACGACTGCACGGTAAGGAATGTTGTTCCGCGTATTGACTAAAAAACGTGATTTTTACTAGTGCATAATATGTATCTGGGGGAGGCCTATGTCCAGCAGTGGACGTCAATTGGCTGATGATGATGATAATATGTATTTGTAGGACAATAAAATGAAGAATGATAAAGTATGTGTCACAAAAGTGCACTTACGCCTACCTGCGTGGTGGTATACGCGTCGCCGTTTCGGTACCTCGTCACCTGCCGCTTGCGTCGCACGTAATGGTAGCAGATCGCCTTCCACCTGATACATAAATCACTTGAAATAAATAAATATTATCCTTGTAAGGGCCACACTATTTTTTGAAAATTTCATTTTGAATAATATTGTCTTCGGTTACCGCGAGGATTACACATGAAATAAAACTATGGAAAACGGATAAACTCGCGTCTAAGACCACGAACCCTGTTTCCATAGTTTTATTTCATTTTGCTATGTAAGGAAAAGTGGTAAATAAGGATTGTTTGTAAAATCAATCAAAGGAAATCCGACTTTATTAATTTTCTGAAAGGGTTCAATTTCATTGAAGCGGAGAGTACATGTACATTGATCTTATGAGGTTATAGGAAATGCTTACACAAATCTACCTTGTTAATTCCGTGGTAAGCTCAATAGGCTTGTCTAATATAAATACAATACAGGTATATGTGAGCGGCTTAGTAACAACGTCACCTTTTTCGTTTCCCATAAGGGCGCTTTGTGATTTAGCGACAAGTTAGTAAACGACGAAGTGGGACATTTTTTACTAAAACGTTCACATAAAATAGATAGATGCTTAGATAGCTCGTATATTTATTGACAACTTAGATGCCTTAGAAAACTCATTGAAGGGGTTGTCTTATACTTTATTTGCTAGTATACTATTGGCGGTAACTTAAAGCCTAAAATACCAAGTCAGTAGACATGCAGATCGGTAATTTTCAATAAATAAATCGGTCGTCACATTGCCGTGACCCATTTATTTTCAAACAAAATTTATGAAAAGAGTCGAGGCAATTTGACGCGGCTGCACTCAAGTTTTCTTAGAACGACCCTGTTTTATTTATTTGATAAGCAGTATTCCTATCTTCTTCCAACTTGAGACTGTCTAAAATTTAAACGAAATGTAACAATTTTCATTTTCACAAAATGGATATAAATTGAAATAACACTCCGGCACCAATTATAACTTTCCGTTTTAACTCAATAATTGACTGGTAGAAAGTGCCCTTGGCAAGCTGTTTGTGCCGAATCTCGTTAATAATGAAAAAAAGTGACTGAATTTTATTTTTAATTTACTTATAATACAGGTTGTATTTTAAAAGTGTTGATCTGTTTAAGGGTCCATTCTGCATTGTATTATGAGTAGGAATAAGTAGACGCAAAAAATGTTTCTTACCCCAGCCCGTATAATGCCAATTCGACGGTATACGTCGAAAAATATTTTTGTAAAAATTGAAATAAATCAGGCATTTTAAAGTAATATAATATAAATGTACTTTCTAGGGACAATGTAATCACAATATACGCAAGAAATAAACGCTGAATACGGTTACGCGTGAAGCTCACCTACTTTAAACGTGTATGATCGAACGCAGCAACTTGCAGTTTTGTATAAAACTACTTTGCACGCTTAGGCACTGGTCTCATTGCGAGCTACTAAGCTAAGAACTATCGGATATAAACACGAACAAAAGACACGCACTCCCGTGTAAATAAAAGAGACGTGGCGTTACTCGCCCAGCTATCAGCTATCACCGCCGAGCGAGTATCGCCGTGTGTCTTTTATTTACACGGGAGTGCCTATCTTTTGTTCGTGTTTGTAGCCGATAGTTCATAGCTTAGTAGCTCGCGGTGAGACCAGTGCCTTATTCTTGTAAATTATGGTATTGTAGGTACGCTTTTGCATTTTCTCACGAATATATAATTCGAGCTACGGAAAACCAGGTTTCTTCAACCCTAAGGGTAATATTTGTCCCAAAAAAATAAAGAGATTCAACATTAGCGATATACAAACCGAATAGAATGTGATTCAAAAGTACTGTTGACACAACAGTGTATAAGTCAATCTAGGATATATTCATAGTTATATTTATATTCATATAATATAAATATAGCTTAAGTAAGCATACTTAGCAAGACTGTACCAGTAAGTTACCACGATAGAGGGAAATGGAAGAAGCATATTCAGAGGGCCGAACCCAAATGATATGGGAAGAGGCACGGACAAAGAAGAGATATTCATAGTTTAAGTGCAGAGACTTGCAAACAATAGATTAATAAAATTAATGACTCACTACATTTATAAACAACTCTTTTCTTGGTAAACGTTGTGTCATTTGTTGTGTCAACAGTACTTTCGAATCTCTTTCTGATTTCAATTTAATATGTCCGATATAAATGATGTCCGATCGTAGAAGTTACGCTCTAAAATCATAGATGGCGCTACCCACTCGCGGAGTGACACCGTTTCCAAGGTGTTTGCGCAGGTTTCCAACTCTTCAGTTTCGATCAAGCATACGTGCATAAATGGTGTCTGCAAACTTTTGGTTAAAGCAGCGAAATAAGGTAAGTTCGTTTACTAATACCTATACCTTGATAATAGCCCATCGCTCACTCGTTCTTGGAGAGACCAGCAGCAGACCTAGCCGAGAAGCCATTTTGCAATCATATACGATAAGTCACGTGACCATAATAATGTATGGATATGGTCACGTGACTTTTCATTTGAATCTGTAATTTTAATACATTTATTAGATACTTATAGTTACGCTTATCGTATACGATTGCAAAATTACATCTTGGCTAAATAGGCATGCTATGCATTGAACTACGTCCAGCTTATTTTAGCTAAATTTATTCCTTTCTAACCTGTTTTTATCCAAAGCCAAGTACATTTGCGACCTTTAACACCCCCGCTGCCGACACAATACGATATTAATAGCGAGGCATCCGAGGCAATTCATAAAGTGGTTCCCCATTAATAAAGAATTAATGCCAAAGAGGTTTTGATTTCGCAGGAAGAGGTTGCCTTGAGTGCTGAGTTTGTATTACCTTTCAAGAAATTTGCTTTACTTTAATTATATTTTGTGAAGTTTGTGAACCGTGTATTTAACCTTTAAGATAATTTTGGATTACGCGAAGTTAATTTAATTTTGAGATTAATTTTGGGGTTACTTGAGGTTGAAGGATAGGGTGGAAAATTTTTGTGATAATTTTTGTGTGATACCTAAAATAAATAATTGATGAACGGGTTTACTCACGTAATTTTAGTGATCGACATATTTCAATCCATTAAGAGGATCCTCTTCAAAAGTACCCCCCGGCCAAAGAATTACATGGACTGCAAGATTTTGCCGTGCTAGAATGAGTCGAAACGTGTCGAGCAATCATCGACTTTAATATGTTTGAGTCTTATGTTAGCTGTAATTTTTTCACTTTGTTTCGAAATTGTATTTACGGAAATTTATGGGAGACCAGCGTCAAGGTACCCAACAAGTGCGAATATCTTGACATAAAGCTGAGTGAAAAGTGAAAACCTGCTCTCAGACGCTTTAAAACATATTTGAATTGTTCGTTTTAGTTTGTACTTACGTTTGTATTTTAAGAGCACTGAATAAATTATTTTTCTTTCTTTACATTGAAAAATTAAGCAGATTGTCACCAATTGTACCCAATTGTACTTCATTGGAAAAACAAATTCACTGCCAAATTCCAGGGCCAGAAGGCGGTAAGGCGATTAAAATACACCCCTCGGAATGTACGGTTCGGTGATGTTACGGATTTAGTCGTTACTCGTATTGGATTCGGAGAGCTTTTAATAAAACTGGGATTTCGGTGTCGTGTACATAAAGTATTTTAGTTACTATAATTGGGAGTCAACCGCATTCATCATGTTAGTGACAAGTGACATTTAATTTTAATATTGCTGAAGTTTTGGATCGCCTTGTCGACGGCAGACCACGATCTTAGCCATCGTGTTCTATTTCTCTGTCTGTTTTCTCGGTTTTAATAAAAGATAAGGTAATGGTAACACTTTAGAAGGCAACGGTAAATAAGGTTATAGGGGCCGCTTGCAAAAAAAGTTGTACATATTTACATAGTAAAGGCCTAGATCTAGGCCTAGTGTTACAAAAGTTAGTTATACAAATTATGTGGTGTAGTCTGTCCAGCATTCTTCGGAAGTAGTAAAAGAGGACAAATTTAAAAGATACTTATATAGTAGGTTCGTACTAGGGTGAAGACACATTTATCAGCATGCGTACGCATTTTGTCAATAGAAAATGTCAGTTTAGTATGGGACTGCGTCCAGCTTTCCGCACGCGTAGGCATGCTTACACGTTTCATACTAAACGGTCAATATTATTAGACAAAATACGTACGCATACTGATAAATGTGGCTTCACCCTTATTGATCCCTCATAGACAATTTTTCGCCCTTTTTGAGTGCCAAAAGTTATCACACAAAATTTAACTTCGTGACACAAAAATTATGACGTACAATTTTGTTTCCATTAAAAGACTTTAAGCATGTAAATCTTTTTGCAATCTACCCATTAGAAGGCTACCTTGGGAATCAAAAAATAATCAGGGTAAAAATAACTCGCGCATTGCGGGCAAATTCCCCAAGGCTGGCAATTATTACGAGATCTTTATCGGAATGCGGGCCCCAATCGCCGAGTCGTTATCAAGAGACTATTGGTACATAAGCAATATGGTAATTTCATTCAGAAACGGTTTCGGGGCATTGTGAACTGAACAATCGTAGTCTTGAATACCTTTGTACTAATGGCTTTGTAGAAATAATGTGTACTTTAGTCAAGACCATGAATCGAATATATTTTATGTTAAACAAACTCTAAATGTAACACTAGATGCTTTAATACGTTACAAGGAATGCAAAATAACGTTTCAGACCAAAGGTATTTTCTGCGCCATCTGTGACCAAAATAGAATGTGCCATAAATTACCTCACTTTTATATTAAGTTGGTGACAGACTCGTGGTGGAATAAGTATATTATATTATTATGTATATACATCGATAACCATTATCGTTCCATGGTACGTCACGTCAGACTAATGTTTTCTTTAATAAATCTATAAGTTACATTGTTATACCTGCTTTCTACCTAGGTATGTACTTATTTGAATAAAAATGTGACCAGCCTTGTGCCTACATTTATTTATGTAAGTATCTGATAATTCAATCTCAATTCTACATTTTATAGAACCTATTATACAATCTCCGCAGTATTGGAAACGGTCCAAATACAACAGACGCTGAGATAATATCTCTTTACTGACAACATTTTGTTCTAAATGTTATTCAATCGATCTGGTCTTTTCGCTTTCTACAGATTTGCCAGAAAAACTATAGATTCTGGGTTAGGTATTGCTTAGTCCAAGCCCATAAAATGTGTTTGCTATAAGCGCCATGACACTTAAGCTTGGTCCATTCCCTCACAGACCTCATGGAAGACCAGGTGGCTTATGATGGTCCTGTTTTTAAACGGTTTTTATTAACTTCACCGCGTATCAACTGTCGTCGATGCTTCAAATCTTGTGATAAATTTTTCGACCACTTCTACTGCACCGAAATCAATAAAATTTGGAACTCTTATCAAGTCCCCATGACAATGCAATATTATAATATTTGTATCCTTGTATCCTCAAAGCCTGATGCTGCAGACGTACTGCTTACCTTAACCGAGAGTGTTAGACACGTGAAAATGAAAGTATAGCATGTTAGGCATAATCAAATAATAACAGCCTGATCTTGACTTCCAACTCCTCACTCCTGATGCTGCAGTACTGCCCACAATAACCACAAGGTTTATCTTTTATCGATATCTTGATTTTAAAGAAGTTCTTCAGATATTAACTAGAAACATGCGAATTAAATACTAACGTCCAACTCCTCAAATCTGATACTCCAGTATTACTGCCTGCCACAACCGCTAGGTTTAGCGATATGTAGATTTTGAAGCACTGCTTTAGATATTTGTTAGAAACATACGGATATCATTATTATCATCATCATCATCATATCAGTTCGTTCGTTCACTGGTGAATATAGGCCTCCCCAAAGATTGTCACAAGGACCGGCCCTGTGGCACCCGCATCCAGCGACCTTCATCAGGCCATGAGTCTACCTTGTGGGTGGCCTATCCACGATGTGCCTTCCGGTACGTGACCGCCACTAGAGAACCTTCCCGCCCCAACGGCCATCGGTTCCAGACGCAACGAGCCCCGCTCACTGCCACTTTAGTTTAGCGATTCGAAGAGCTATATCGGTTACTTGGGTTCTGCTACGGATGGTCTCATTTCTAATCCGATATCGCAGAGAGACTCCTAGCATAGCCCTCATCATTGCCCTTTGGGTGACATTGGGCCTTCTTATGCTGATAGAGTGACAGCGTGAGTGGTTCGCGTAGGGCGAGCCGTCGGGCCTGCGCCCCTCCAGCTGACAAAGTGACAGCGTGAGTGGATCGCGTAGGGCGAGCCATAGGGCCTGCGGCTCTCCAGCTGATAGAATGACAGCGTGACTGGATCGCGTAGGGCGAGCCGTTGGGCCTGCGGCCCTCCAGCTGATAGAGTAACAGCGTGAGTGGATCGCGTAGCGTAGGGTGAGCCGTCGGGTCTTCGGCCCTCCAGCTGATAGAGTGACAGCATGAGTGGATCGCGTAGGGCGAGCCGTCGGGCCTGCGGTCCTCCAGCTGATAGAGTGACAGCGTGAGTGGATCGCGTAGGGCGAGCCATCGGGCCTGCGGCCCTCCAGCTGATGGAGTGACAACGTGAGTGGATCGCGTAGGGCGAGCCGTCGGGCCTGCGGCCTTCTAGCTGATAGAGTGACAGCGTGAGTAGATCGCGTAGCGTAGGGCGAGCCGTCGGGCCTGCGGCCCTCCAGCTGATAGAGTGACAGCGTGAGTGGATCGTAGCGTAGGGCGAGCCGTCGGGCCTTTGGCCCTCCAGCTGATAGAGTGACAGCGTGAGTAGTTCGCGTAGGACGAGCCGTCGGGCCTGCGGCCCTCCAGCTGATAGAGTGACAGCGTGAGTGGGTCGCGTAGGGCGAGCCATCGGACCTGCGGCCCTTCAGCTGATAGAGTGACAGCGTGAGTGGGTCGCGTAGGGCGAGCCATCGGACCTGCGGCCCTCTAGCTGATAGAGTGACAGCGTGAGTGGATCGCGTAGCGTAGGGCGAGCCGTCGGGCCTTCGGCCCTCCAGCTGATAGAGTGACAGCATGAGTGGATCGCGTAGGGCAAGCCGTCGGGCCTGCAGCCCTCTAGCTGATAGAGTGACAGCGTGAGTGGTTCGCGTAGGGCGAGTCGTTGGGCCTTTGGCCCTCCAGCTGATAGAGTGACAGCGTGAGTAGTTCGCGTAGGACGAGCCGTCGGGCCTGCGGCCCTCCAGCTGATAGAGTGACAGCGTGAGTGGGTCGCGTAAGGCGAGCCATCGGACCTGCGGCCCTCTAGCTGATAGAGTGACAGCGTGAGTTGATAGACTGAGTGGATCGCGTAGGGCGAGCCGTCGGGCCTGCGGTCCTCCAGTTTCTTTATAATAACGCCCCACGTTTTTATTTCAGTTTGGTAAAAGTTTCCGATTAAACGCTTAATCCACTGACATAGAGGCTAAACGTGGCTTTTAGCATCCGACTCTGGAAGACTACAGTGATAATAGTTCCACGTGAGTAATGTACAGAAAATATCATCTACGCCAGTAACTAATTTTTATTTTCTAGTTTTTGGTGCAATAAAAACCGTTTAACTTAAAATTTTTTTATTTATTTTATATCTATTTATCGTACTACGCATCACTTCCGCACTGGCGTACTCGTTAGAGCATGACAGCAACTACAAAAAACGATTAGACGGGACGGGGTACCATCATAAGCCTACAGCGCTGACCTTTATGGCTACTAGATATCATGTCTAGTGGTACCATTGTGTAACTGGACTGGTTCGTTTCTTTGTTTTCTTTTTTTTAAGGTCATGTATAAATGTTTTTTTTTAGTTCAGAAGGCATTGTCAGTCCAAACCGGGTGCATTCCACGAGAATATCCTTTACAGTTTACATTTTCCTTATATGGAAGTTATTTTAATGAAATTAGTCGAGAAAATACTGCCACTGTGTTACCCAAGTTGAGAAATATTACCAGGCCTAATATCGGTTTTCCAGCAGCATTAGGAGAACGGAATATCATAAAGGGTATTTCTCAGAGCGTAAACGGACATCTCATTCATCTGGTCACGATTTTTTGGAAGTGGCTGAATAATTTGAGGTTAGTTTTGGTTGTCTTATAGAGAAACGGGTGCTGTATCTGACGACCGAAAATGGTACCAAAAGATGCAGCCACTTCCAAAAAAACATGACCAGATGAATGATATGTCCATTTACGCTCTGAGAAATGCCCTAATTTTTGTGTAAAAAAGTAAATTATATTTGGAGCTACATAACCAAAGACCCTTACCAGACTCTTGGCGTAGCAGTCCTCATAGCATGAACCCTGGCGCTCACCGCGGCAGTGTCCACCCGTCTAGCCAGTTGTATTCTGGCTGTGCTGTGGTAGCACTCGACCAGATACACCAAGTACAGGAGAAGCACGAAGGCTATGGGTATATAGGCGTACCCAACATCGCAGGGAGACTCTCGTACCGTCCGTTTGATTGGAAACCTGCGGGAAAAGAAACTGATTTTGAGGTCAAGGCATGCTTGGTTAGTCAACGCTGACTGTTATACCCACTTGCTTAATTCAGGGTTAGGAAACTGACTAGGAGCTTATCGGTTAAAATCGTCAATGTGTGGTATTAATAAGCTTAATACTGTCCGGTCACCGGAGCGGGGGGAGCGCAATTTAAGTGGGTTAGTAACATTTATTATATCGTGCTGTCGTATGTAAACCAATGAGTTCCTTGTCGATCTTGGCAGTGTTGCACCAGGCCACGGACCCAAGACAGTCACCAACCATGACGGACAGTATAAAGTAATTTCGATTGCCTTCGAGTAGCATGCTACTACTGTTCATTTAAATTATTTTAAAGACTTACGTACCTATGTGAATCATGGAGTTCCTTAGGACACGAAACCAAAGCAACTAGGAATCATGAGAATGGAGCAGAAGACACTTCAATGCCAAATATTTGAAAGACTTACGTATACAAATCAAATCGTGTGTTGCTCCAGGACACAGAGCCCAGACAGCCAACAATCATGAGGGACAGCATAAAGTTCATGTAAATTATTTCAAGACTTACGTATACCTACATGCAAATCGATGAGTTCAATAGAACATGTAATGGAACCGAAGCAACCAGCAATCATGAGAATGGAGCATAAGTCACTTCCATGCAAATTATTTGAAAGACCAACGCTATCCCCTGATAACGCAGTAATTGTATGAGCAGTTATATCTGTGTGTGAGAGAGTGTTTGGGAGCTAATTATACAACCGGCTTGCTTGCGAACCGTTCATTACTGACATTCATGACAATTACGTATGCAAATCGATGAGTTCCTTGTCGATCTTGGCGGTGTTGCACCAGGCAACGGACCCTAGACAGCCAGTAATCATGAGGGTGAGCATGAAGCACTTCCAATTGCCTTCGAGTAGCATGCTATTGTTCATCTAAGTTATTACAAGACTTACATATGCAAATCGATGAAGTCCTTAGAACATGGAACCGAAGCAACCAGCAATCATGAGAATGGAGCATAACACGACATTTCCATGCATTATTTGAAAGGCCAACGCTATTCGCAGATGACGCAGTAATTGTATGAGCGATTTTTTTTTGTTAATAATAGGTAGACGTTTGACCACGACCATACCTGCTGGTAAGTGATGATGCAGTCTACGGTGGAACACGTTTACCCATGAGATACCTATTCATTCTTGCCTTGAAGATTATATCTTTTTGTGAATGTCGCGCTTCCGACATCCCATCCTCGTCGCCAAAGAAGTGTTTGGGAGCTAATTATACGACCGGCTTGCTTGCGACCTGGTTTATTACTGACATATGACACTTACGTATGCAAATCGATGAGTTCCTTGTCGATCTTGGCGGTGTTGCACCAGGCCACGGATCCAAGACAGCCAGCAATCATGAGGGTGAGCATAAAGCACTTCCAATTCCCTTCGCGCCGGAGTACCCCGCCCAGGCTCTGTTGACGAGGACGCTGCAAAAGAAAACTTCTGTTAGATTATGATGAAGCAATTTCGACGCTGCAAATGAAATGTTCTGTTTTATCACGATGAAGCAACGAAAACGTGGAATAAGAAATAAAATCTGAGACAGAATTTTATTCTGTTTGATTATGATGTAGTTTATACAAATGTTGAAATTATTCTTGTAAAATCAATCCAAGAGTACGATTTTGTACCGAAACGTCTGGTTGATGTAAGTAACTAAAGACCGAAGAGCTGGCGACTTCCTCGCACAACGCATCAGTATTGCGATACAGCGAGGAAATGCCGCCAGCATCCTCAGTACAATGCCACAAATCTTAGATATAGGTTAGGTTAAGTAGGTTAGTTAGTTAGATTTAATCTATGTACATAAATTGTAGTTTTGAAAATAAAGTGGTATCTTAAAGTAAGAAAAAAAAATATTGCCAAGTATTATTCAAGTTCATTATGCACTTGTACTAGCCTCCAAATTGTTATTATGTTTGGATCTTATATCGCACTCAACTGAAGGTTTTCTGTATGGCAAACTCTTTGATAGAAGTGCCGTTGATGTTACCATAAATTCGATTTAAGCCAAGTAATGTAGACAACATTATCTATTAGTTAAAATTATCAGAGGGTTAGGAATTTTGGTGGCATTAGGTAGACAGAGAACAGTGGAGTCGTCGTTTAATTTTTTTATGATTGATTGAATAATTAATTAATCAGAAATAATAAATAAATATATTCTTTTAAACAGGGTTTCGCCAATTTTAAGTATTAAATAATTTCATCTTTAATATTTGGCTACCTATAAATTGAAGTTCAATCATTCTTTGTAATATAGCTTATGATTATTATTATAATATTTACGGTCTTCGAGAGAACTAGAACCTTAAAAATTAAATAAATAAATTTTATCATATACCGACATTTTTAATTGAAAATTAATATTTATCTAGTTTCTCAAAAATAAAATTCATGTTATTTATTTAAATCCCTTGATAAATCCAGCTTGAAATGAACACTGTTACGTTATTATTTTATAAGTTAATCATTTATTCAAGTTAAAAATGTTTGTAACATCGACTCCACTGCTCTATGTTCAATAAATGCCACCAAAATCCTAACCCTAATTATCACTATTCTTTTCAATAAATCATGAGCACAAAAATAATCAAACCTCTAAGTGGTATTGAAGACTCAACCGTTAGTACGATTAGCAAGCTGTACCAAAAAAATATGTTCGAATCATCCAAACCTGAGCGTAATTGAGAAAACGTTTTACATTACACAAACAACCAGCAGCATACATCACGTGACTCAATCAACCCCATACATTTTCCTGTTAAAGCCTCAATAAATATTTTAGGAGGAATATTAACCAAAGGAGGCGCGGGTATATTTGCTCAGCTTGGAACAAGGCGCTCAGTAGGAAAAAGTTCCCAAGAACACTCTAGGTATTTACATTGTACCAATAAAGTGCCTTCCGGTTACAAGTATCTTATAGCAAAACTTAATTAAATCCTAGAATTTCATTTGCGGAATTGCCAAGCTTACTGTAATGGTCTTTGCTTAGTAACTAGTTGCCTGCTAAGCTGGATATTCTGGGTTCGAATTCTGATAAGAGCTTTTATTTGTCACGGACATGAACGCTTGTTTATAGCTATGGTAGTTATCAGCGATTCCAGTGATGTTTAGGGACTAGAATAGGCCCTTCGGGGTTTTTCGGAGATTCGTTCATGATTCAGAAATGTATGAATAGGTTGGTAGTAGTAGGAACAGGAACTAAGACTTATATTTTAGGCAGACTGTCTAAGACCTAGAGCGAGCGAGCCTAAAACGTAAAGACAATATCAAACGAAAGTTAAAGCGATTAAGACCCGTTTGTTATTAACACAATTCACAAGTGAAAATTGTAAAGGCTTAAATCAATATACAAGAGGTACCTGAGACTGTTTCTGAATATTTAATTATTCTGTATTTATAAATATTCACAGAGTAACAATGTCCTAAAGACCAAAAGCGATCCGTCCTCGCATTTTCATTTCCATAATCATTTTAAGTGACGTAATTTACATCGAACAACAAAACGACATCAATCAATTTTGAACCTGCTGGCCATTTTGTGCTACATTTTCATTTAGCGGTGTTTGATTAATTGAGTTTTTAGGCAATTTCTAAGCATGAAAACAACGTTGTTTGACATAAAAAATGTTAGTCAACATTTTGTAAATTTACAGAGTAACTTGGGAACGATTTTGTGTGACCTACGACGACGGGGAGCTACTCCATGAGTTGGAGCGAGAGGCCGATATCAGAGCTCCCTTTTGCAAGTATGGTTTTCCGCCCCGCTAGTCGCCTAATGCCTCCACTACACGTCTGCGGATGGGTCCGCGGACGTCATCGCGAAACGTGTAGAGGGGGTGATCTGTTCATCTGCGGTAGATATTTGACGTCCGCGGAAGCGCACGCCACAGATCCGTTTGTTGTCGGTTTTTGTGGCCCTTTCAAAGGGCTCAAGGGCGAGCGTCCGGCATCGCGACCACACGTCGCCGTCTACCAATACGAATGCATGCCTGCAAGTTCCTGGTTTACCACCAAGACAATAAAAAAAAATTACAGTTAAAGTCATTAATTACGTATTTTAATAAGATGCCCATGACGTATTACGTAACAGGCGCACGTAAACGGGATCAATAAAGTAGGTTATTTTTAAAATCTTGGTGTGGCTGCTACTGTCTCAACGTCCATCTTTTTTGCGTGTAGCGTCTGATGAGATTGCACTCGGACTGAACGATCAACAGACATGTGGATGGTTGGTGAATATTCGTCTGCGGATGCATATGCCGACGTCCACGGACCCATCCGCAGACGTGTTGTGGAGGCATTAGACCATTTTCGCGGCCAAGGCGTTATTAAATGGTTGAAAAGGTATCCTATATCGTGACATGTATCTTCTCTCTCTCGCTATAAACTTGATATCATAAACATAAATACCTCTACTGCCCTTTCTTACCGTACAAACAGCAAAGCAGGCCTATAACATATAAGTGAAATAAACGTATGAGATGATAAGTCGTAAAAGTATGAGAATGACAGATTCGAACGAAAAGTCTCGTGACCATTGCCATACATTATTATGGTCACGTGACTTATCGCTTATCGTATACGATTGCCGAATGGCACCTTGGCTGGGCATGCAGACTCAGATGGCCGGCCACTACTAATTCACGGCTTATACATTACGCTAGAAACTCTTTTAAATGTCATACAGCTAATTTTATTTATAAAATGTCTTTTCTCTTCAAAGTGGTTTTGTGTAATTTGTGGCAAAGTTGTGTTGTGCGATTTATACTACAAGTCACCGATAAACCCTTTTTAAATACTCCCTACCTACTCCAAACAAAACTACTGAGCAAAGTTTCTAAAATAAAATGAAAGGTAAATGGTTCACTTGCATCTAAAACTTGTTCTTTTGTTTACTTACGTTTAATCTCAAGAAAGTTGAAATTTTTCTTAAGAGGAAGGTAAAAGTTCTCATAACTCCTAGAGACTAGAACGGTTTCGTTTAGAACTTGTCGGAAAACTCTTGAAGACTCGATTTTAGATGAAAATTCTTAGGCAATTCATTCAGGCCCTTATACCTTAAATATCATGTTTAATACAATATTGAAAAAGGATTTAACTGCGTATATTAATTACATCGCGATGTTTGAACACTTTGAACCCTTTGACAGCGTTTGTGGTTAACCTACTAACTAACACCGGCGGAAACTTAATAATTATGTAGGTACCTCCTTAATACAAAAAGGTTACTTTACCTAAGTTTTCTTATTTATTTATTATTATTTTGATCCTGTAGTGTCCCACTGCTGGACAAAGGACTCCCTCACTTTTTCCAATTCTAACTTAACACACATAAATTAAATAAGTATGATAACTGATAAGCAAATTCCGGACGTCGGGAGCAAAAATCAACTTTTCACTAGTGCTTGATGAAATATCGACTATTCTGTCGACATAGTTCCGCTTATTTTCCAGATATCAAATTATCTACTTAAGATTTCAAAAATTAAAACACCAACGCTTTCAGTCAACAAATTCTGACATTTATTGTTGAGAATAACTTCGCCTTGAAGACTTCAAGTACACTTTCAGTTCATGTATTTGACTATCCAAACGCCATTATTAAACGCTTAATTATTAATCTACTTATAATATTGAATAAGGGCTAGTACAATAAAAGCATCTTTAGCATCTATTCTGTTTTTGAAATCCAGGCAATAAAGGTCCTAAGTTAATTGGTATCATTTTGAAACAAATCCATTTTGTGTACAATTTTGAAAGTAGTAATTATCGTTAATTGCCCACATTTAGCTGAGTCACCCGACTTTAATATATACCATTAGGGGCACATTTTGCCCGCGTCTCACTCTTATTTAATACGTTAGGCATGTATACAGTGTGCATATTTAATACAGGTGAATTTTGTAACGAGGAACTCGAACCAGTAGATTTAGCACAGGAATAGTGCAACAATATGTCGCCGCGAGATAGACTATCCACCTCTCTTTTATTCATATAGTTAGTAAAAAATGGAAAATCTATCTCGCGGCGACATACTTACATATACCAATAGAACATTTTTTGATTTCAGTGCATACATTTTGTCGCGAGCGTTAAAATGGATGAAACTTCATAATATGCCATAATGTTTCATTTACATCTAAAATAACGTGATTAGGTATTATTTATATGTTTAGTTAGCAATAGATTCTTTGCACCTTAGCCTAAAACTCAGTAAGACTTATTGGGTCAATCATGAAATAACACCCCCATTTACCCTATATCTTAATTAGAGGTCTTCTTAAGCAGATGGTGAAGCTTTCATTAAAATCAATCGAGCCGTTTTCTCATGTTTCTCTGTCTAATAAACAGACAAACTGACCAACAGACAAAAAATCTTAAAATTGATCTATTATCGATTACAAGACCTTCCCAATAATTAAATATGTAAAGATCTTCCATTTACACACTTTCGACCCTCTTCAGTTTTATTATATGCACATTTTCTAAAACTACTTATGCCATGTGTTGCCATGCCTAGGTATCATTGTTGAAATTTGGGTCTTAAACAATCTGAATTCAGTTCTGAATTCAATTTAACCCTTGTTTATTTCTCCGCAAGACTTAGATAAATTATTAAATTTATAAGCTTAACACTACACCCACTTACAGTGGTCCCTTTTGAGCCGAATCCTGTAATTTTAGCCCAGTCATAACCTCGGTCACCTTTGGTAAATAATGTTCCGACCCACTGATTTACCCTTACCATGGATTCACATCATCAGCCTCTAACATAGATAAACTCTGGCCTATAATCAGTCCACTCCTGGACGAAGGCCTCTCCTATTATGTATTACCTACCTATGGCACTGGTCTCACCGCGAACTACTAAGCTATAAACACGAACAAATGAAACGCACTCCCGTGCAAAAAAGAGACACGGCGATGCTCGCCCGGCGGTGATAGCTCATACTGGGCAACCGTGTCTCTTTTATTTTCACGGGAGTGCGTATTTTTTATTCGTGGTTATAGCTCGTAGTTCATAGCTTAGTAGCTCGCGGTAAGACCAGTGCCTAAGCGTATAGAACTATAGACGCATTAGTAAATGTCCATAATCGCCACGCTGGGCAAGCGGGCTTAGTATAATCCATTCCACTATGATGATGTCACTGCCCAACATCAATCTTTAATAAATAAATGGTCAGTGACACTTCAAATATCTTAGTCGACTCTGCAACACCCACGGGAAGAGGTGGGGTGGTGACAAAATATATTCTTACCGTCATCACCACACGGCCAATCACCACACCATAAAGTAGATCAATCATTCCTGTAGACTTCGCATGTGATTGGTGGGAATTAACGTTGCCGCGAAGACATTTACTAGATATTATTAACAAAAGACGGACGGATAGTCTATCATGCGGTGATTTACTGTCGTGCCAATACCAATCATGTGCCTATACTCCAAAAGCAAGATTTCCGTTCAGCAGACCTAACCAAGATGCCATTATGCAATCGTATACAACGTTGAGCTTTGTGATAATTCAGGGTGAACGATATGAAGTGTTACCAAGTAGATTTTTTAAAGTCTGGTGTCAAAGTAATAGCGGCTTATTATCGGAAATATGTTTTGGACACCGCATTGAAGTCTTAGGCACGCAAACATTTGGGTTGTAGACCGCAAACATAAGAACGAAACTGAGCTTCGGCTTATAAAGCTCGTAAGAACGAAAAATGACTAAAAACCGAATTTCACGTGTCATTTCTCCAGTGCAGTGAGTTTCGGACTTTTTATCTGGTCTATTTTGAAGAGAAAGGTGAGAGCAATTAAACATGCTAGTATAAATGCAATGAAGAAAGCGATCGTATTTCACTGGCATATGGCACATACCACTACCCAGTGGTCACAAACGTGCTGCGAGTAAATATTATTTTACCATTTGAAGACCATAGTCAAGGCATATTGACTAAAAGTAAATTTAATTACAAATTGTAATATTTTTACTCTTGTTTTTTAAATTGTTTATAAAATTGTTGCAACTAAAAAATCGCAGTCCTTTGAAATTAGTAACACTTCATGTCGTTCCCCCTGTATGTAAAAATATTGAAAACTAAGTTTAGGTAATGTTAATACTTTCTGTACATGGCTTTAACAACTCAAAAAACTATATGAGAATTAACATCACCGGATTGTGAATTTTAAAATGGGCACTTTTTAAACGGTTTTTATTAACTTCACCGCGTATCAACTGTCGTCGATGCTTCAAATCTTGTGATCGATTTTTCGACCACTTCTACTGCACCGAAATCAATGAAATTTGGAACTCGTATCAAGTTCCCATGACAATGCAATATTATAATATTTGTATCCTTGTATCCTCAAAACCTGATGCTGCAGATGTACTGCTTACCTTAACCAAGAGTGTTAGAGGCGTGTAAATGAAAGCATAGAATGTTTGGCATAATCAAATACTAACAGCCTGATTTTGACTTCCAACTCCTCACTCCTGATGCTGCAGTACTGCCTACAATAACCGCAAGGTTTATCGAAATGTTGATTTTAAAAAAGTTCTTTAGATATTAGGTAGAAACATGTGGATTTAATACTGACGTCTAACTCCTCAAATCTGATACTGCAGTGTTACTGCCTGCCATAACTGCAAGGTTTAGCGATATGTAGATTTTGAAGTACTGCTATAGATATTTGGTAGAAACAAACGGATTTAATACTGACTTCCAACTCCTCAAACCTGATGCTGCTGGTAGTTCGCGTAGGACGTGCCGCCTGACCTGCGGTCCGCCGGATAACAGACTAAGAATATATGGTCGCGACTTGGGCTTCCGGCCCTCGGGTTCAGTAGAGCGTGTTGTAGTGCTGTCGGGCCTGCGACCCTCCGGCTGATAGACAGACAGCGTGAGTGGGTCGCGTAGGGCGACCTGTCGGGCCTCCGGCCTTCCAGCTGACAGACTAACAGCCAGAGTAGTTCGCGTAGGGCGAGCTGTCGGGCCTGCAGCCCTCCGGCTGATAGACTGACAGCGTGAGTGGTTCGCGTAAGGCGAACCGTCGGGCCTACGGCCGTCCGGCTGATAGACTGACAGCGTGAATGGTTCACATAGAGCGAGCCCTCGGGCCTGCAGCCCTCCGGCTGATAGACTGACAGCGTGAGTGGTTCGCGTAAGGCAAGCCGTCGGGCCTGCGGCCCTCCGGATGATAGACTGATAGCTTGAGTGGTTCGCATAGGGTGAGCAGTCGGGCCTGCGGCCCTCCGTCTAATAGATAGACAGCGTAAGTGGGTCGCGTAAGGTGAGCCGTCGAGGGCTGATAGACAGACAGCGAGAGGGGTTCGCGTAAGGTAAGCCGTCGGGCCTGCGGCCCTCCGGATGATAGACTGACAGCGTGAAAGGTTCGCATAGGGCGAGCAGTCGGGCCTGCGGCCCTCCGTCTAATGGATAGGCAGCGTGAGTGGGTCGCGTAAGGCGAGCCGGCGGGCCTGCGGCCCTCCGGCCGATAGACAGACAGTATGAGTGGTTCACGTAGGGCGAGCCGTCAGGCCTACGGCCCTCCGGCTGATAAACATACAGCATGAGTGGGTCGCGTAAGTCGAACCGTCGGACATGCGGCCCTCCGGCTGATAGACTGGCAGCGTGAGAAGTTTGCGTAGGGCGAGCTGTCGGGCCTGCGACCCTCCGGCTGATAGACTGACAGCGTCAGTGGTTCGCGTAAGGTAAGCCGTCGGGCCTATGGCCCTCCGGATAATAGACTGATAGCGTGAGTGGTTCGCATAGGGCGAGCAGTCGGGCCAGCGGCCCTCCGTCTAATAGACAGACAGAGTGAGTGGGTCGCGTAAGGCGAGCCGTCGGGCCTGCGGCCCGTCGGATAGACTGACAGCGTGACTGGTTCGCGTAAGGCGAGCCGTCGGGCCTGCGGCCCTCCGGCTGATAGACAGACAGAGTGAGTGGTTCGCGGAAGGCGAGCCGTCGGACCTGCAGCCCTCCAGCTGAGAGACTGGCAGCGTGAGTAGTTCGCGAAGGGCGAGTTGTCGGGGTTGCTTTGCTTCGAGCTGCTTTTATAGCCTGGAAATCCGACTTTTATTAGTGTGTGCAATATGAAAATTTAAACTTGATTTTCTCAATAAATCAAATTGATTGATATATTCCTTATTGTCAGATCTCTATTATCTTAACACGTCCATTTTAGACACTTCGTGCATTCAAGCTTACAGGCCATGCCCGGCCTTTGGTTTTAAGTTGTCAATCGAGATATTTAATAACATATTTTTAGTGTCGGATCTCTAAAAATAACTATTCAGTAGTGATTCGCCTCTCGTTAAACATAAAATAATGTCCATTACGTTTACATATGTGCAGGGATCGGATAACGGTTTTTACTCCATACAAAAGAACGGTTCGAATTCCGTTCTTTTTCGTTCTTCGGTTTATATTTTTTTTGTTAATGGAGTAATTGAAAAATATGATGTTAATAATTACATAAAATGTTGAATACTACATAAAGAGCGTAAAACATTTTAAAATATTGAGCTATATCGAGGATTTTCTAAAAAACCGGTTCCGATCCCTGCATATGTGTAGTGATTCGTGATAAAAGCGGGAGAGTATAGACGCTAGCATGACATATTTGATCTGGAATAAGTATAGTATCGGTAATTAACTTAACAATTGCACTAAAAACTTAAAAATAAATTAAGTAAAAAAGTTTTAAGTTAAACGGTTTTTATTGCACCAAAAACTAGAAAATAAAAATTAGTTACAGGATTAGATGATACTTTCTGTACATTGCTCACGTGGAATTATTATCACTGTAGTCTTCCCGAGTCGGATGCTAAAAGCCACGTTTAGCCTCTATGTCAGTGGATTAAGCGTTAATCGGAAACTTTTACCAAACTGAAATAAAAACGTGGGGCGTTATTAATGTTATTATAAATAAACATACAAGTTCAAAGTATGTCATTTCAGCTTTAATTTTGCATTTAATCATCCATCTGTTCCAACACTACTACAGATGAAAATAACTTTCATCAAGGCCAAAACAAAATTTATTACACTATTGCTGTCTTGACTTTCTATGTATGTTCTTAAATATAACTGTAGTAACTTAATTGCGTACGCCCCACGTTTTTATTTCAGCTTGGTAAAAGTTTACGATTAACGGTTAATCCACTGACATAGAGGCTAAACGTGGCTTTTAGCATCCGACTCGGGAAGACTACAGTGATAATAATTCCACGTGAGCAATGTACAGAAAGTATCATCTAATCCTGTAACTAATTTTTATTTTCTAGTTTTTGGTGCAATAAAAACCGTTTAACTTAAAACTTTTTTACTTAATTTATTACCGAGTGACTACTCGACGACTTCATGACAAGACTACAGTAGGTACAAACATGTAGTAATGGTACTTCTATTTAGGACCGTGTCAGAAAGCGGGGTCCAGGACCGGTATTTCTGTCCGGTATCTGTCTCTATCACCCCAAATGACGTTTTCGTTAGAGTGACAGGGACAGACGATCGAATTTCTCGATTTTCGAAGTTGGTTTCGGGTCTTCAGGGATGACCCGCAGTGATATATTACACCATTAATGTTTCAAGGCAATATTTCAGTATCGGCTTATCCTCGTTTATAGGCGCTTAGTTTTGATTAATGTCGCAAAACGGCTTGCTAATATTGGAGTTTTATAACTTATTTATGCTGTCATAACTTCATAAGGTTCTATCAGATGCGCTGAAGTTTCAAAAATCATTACTTTTGGATAAATTACTTAGTAGACTGACTTTGCAAATCGAAGGCAAATAATTTTTTGTAGTGTTGTGTTGCCGACTTGTCGCATTAATATTAAGAGGTATATAATGGCAATCATTATACAAGACTTAATTAAGAGTACCTATAAGAAACAGAAATACCTATCCCTAATTATGCCATTTTTTACAGATTACGAAGCAACTGCGACAGCTGAAGACGTGGGTTCGATTCTCGCCTTAGTCTCCTGAACTAGAAAAAACTTTCTCCAGTATCAAAGTTTTTTTAATTAATAATTCATTTAAAGTAGTAGGTAGATACGTGGTGTGGAGAATCACCAAATTATTATTTTTAAATCTGACATCAAACGATTTTTCCAAGACCCCATCATCCGACTTGGTACCAACCGGAACCATCTCGGGGTTATACTCATACATCATCTCAGTCCACTGCTGGACGTAGATACCTACTCCTATTAACAATGCGTACAAACGCATTAGAATGTAAAAGCCCATTTATATGGGCTGGCACGTCCAGGCAAGTGTATTGGCGGTCGTAGTAATATGTCCACTATGATGACGCAGCTGCCCATCATCATTCTTCTATCAAAGACTACTTCAATCCCATAGTTGACGTTGGGAAAATGACAAATGTATTCTTAATGCCGTCACCACCCGGTCAAAACGGGGTTATACAGGTGTGATATATTTTTTTTAATTGGTTCGCGATTCTCTGAGAAATCACCTAAATGATATTGTACCAAAAATATGTGAAGAGTCCACGGAATGAACATGTCTAGGGGCATTTTCACTTCTGGGGACACCCAATTAGCTTAACTCTCACAAAAAAGTTAACTTCGATGTCAGCTTTGTAACGACAATTAAGCATTAAATATTGGCAAAAATATTTTTTTATCATTTAATCCAGAAAGAATACGCGTTTATGCAATATAAAAACATAAATAACGTGGATTTACGTAAATATTTCATGCTTAATTTTCGTTACAAATGCTGACATCGACGTTAACTTTTTTGTGAGAGTTAAGCTAATTGGGTGTCCCTAGAAGTGAAAATGCCCCTAGTCAACCAAATACAGAAGGAAAAACCACCTTACTTTTAACAGAATAAGGTGTGAATTTGCTATGATTCTTTTAAGCACTGGACATGTTTTTTCCGTGGACCCTTCATGTATAAAACGCGATAAGTGCGACAATGAAACAAGAATCAATGTAAACCATAGACTAAGTCCAGCAAACAATGCAGGCAAACATTCTACCGATAAATACAAACACGAACGCTGTTACCTGACCATTCCTGATCTTTATTGCAATGAGAACAAGGTGTATAATTGGTCAGAAGCTGGCGATTAAAATCCTTATTCCAATACAACACTCGAATGACGTCGGCAATACAGTAAGCAACAAAGTAATAGTTTCGACCGTATTACTTCCAAGCTAAGGTTCAACAGATGCATAAACTTGGCAGATATACAGTGTTCTACAGTCAAAGGCAATGGCGGCAAATTAAATTGTTTAGCCAATTCACTGAATGGATCACATTATGCGGATAATGTTATTCGTGTTTCTCCGATGTACGATTCTTACCGAAACGAATCGGCGCGCATTTTACGTTTGTATCGTGTTTGTAAGTTTGTATTATCAAACTGGAATCACTAGTACTGTTGACACAACATTTACCAAGGAAAAAACTGTTTATATGTAGATGTGATGAGTGATTAATTAATCTATTGTTTGTAATTCTCTGCACTTATACTATGAATATATCTTAGATTGACGGTTGTGTCAACAGTACTTTCGAATCCCATTCTATTGGCGGTTTGATAATACTATGTGGGCAAGTAAGGTTTACCTAAGTTAAGGCGTTTACTAGGTAAGTAAAGCAGTCTGTCACGGTCGCACTGATTTATTGGAGCGAGCATGATGGACTGCTTTATGTATCGAGTAAAACCTAACGTATCCTTTACTTGACAACTCGTGCTACGGCTACGTACTGATCGAGAACAAAGTCTGTGGTTGTTCTCCAATTTTTAAATACAATAGGTATCATGGTAATAATATGATGGGAAGTAATAATTAGTAGTGACGGCAGGCATTAGTAAGGCCGTGTGGTGACGGCAGTAAGAATACATTTGTCACCACCCCATCTCCTCCTGCGGGTTTCGTAAGAGTCGACTAAAATATTGAAGCGTCATCATAGTGGACACATTACTGCGATCGCCAATCCGCTTGCCCAGCGTGGCGATTATGGGCATTTACCTCCTAATGCGTCCATACACATAGTTAATAGGAGAGGCCTACGTCTAGCAATGGACTATGATAGGCTGATGATGAATAATTTGTACTTTTTTATTCATAATATTTGTTTGTTAGTTTCAACACTTTCAACACGTCATTCGGTCAGTGTGAATCGTACATTATGCGTAACTTATTCGAGTTTCCGTGACTATAATGCGTATTCTAATGTGGTTGAATTGAATTACTTGCTTAATATAATGTATTAATGTCGTTATTAATTTAGGTTTGTATTGAATTAGGCATTGGCCTTTGATTATTAATTAGAGCTGTTATTGATTTATGCTTTGTTACACAAATAACTGATGATGTTGGTAACATGATAATAGATTAAATACAAAATAAAACGGGACAAATCAAATCGACCACACACTGTGTTGTGGTGGGTACTTAGTCGTGACCAAACCGATAGTTACGACGACAATATGCATATTATCCTCGTAAGGCCCAACGTCCTATTTTTAGGACAACACATTTTACCCATAAAGACCCATGACGTCATAATATTCAAAGAAATTTGAATTTTATTTAGTAGGTCCCAAAACAAAATATAAAATGGTCTTTTTTAGGACACTGGCTTGTTATTTCACTTGTCCTAAAATAGAATGAATACATACATACCTACTTAAATACATAAGAATATCATTGGGCTATCTTACACATATCCACGCTAAGGTTAAGGTGAACTTGTGTTTCGGGTTACCATTTGTGCACAATACATGCTAAACGCAAACTTATGGCTTAAGTATAGGTTTTCTCATGTACGCCATTGTCAAAGCGGGACTTAATTAAAATGGGACCAAGTAAGCATCAGCTTTGAAATAAAAAAAAGAATAATCAATATCAATTCACCCAATTTGAAGTTCTGTAGGCTTATGATGTTTCCGTGTTTAATTGTTTGTCGTTGTTGCTGTCATATTCTAACAAGTCGTCAGTTGTAATTATGAATTAATGTGACCAAATGACTTTTCAGGAGAGCCCAAAAACGAATTTGACATTTATAAAGTATGTTGTATCTTTTTAATTAATTATGATATTATTGAAATGATGTTTATCTTGTTTGTTAAAATATTGTCTATGATTTGTTGAAACATTTACAAACGTTATAAAAAAAGTAGAAACCTAATAAAATGACAAAGTTTTTGTTAACGTACCTATTCGACGTTTTTTTCTGAATATCAACATTTTATATGTATACAGCGTTCGATAGAGCAGGAAATTTGCAGTCGAACGGTATACTTAACTCAATTTCGTCATTTCGGTGGTTACATTAATTCATATTACAACTGACGAAGTATGCAAGTGCAAACGAGACGAGTAGTATGATTAACAGCAAACGCGTGACCATCACAAGCCTCCTGAGGTAACACACATTAAAAAAACGTACAGTTGAATAGGGATGATAATAGTACATTGTGCATCAAGGGAGGTAAGTACTTGGCTTTTAATGACTGGAGTTAGTATTCCGCTTACCGACCGTGATGCGTGCAATGTTTTTCATCACACTTGCCGACAAAAAAATAAGTTTTATGACAAAATATTATTATATGACGTAGGTACTGACATTTCTATTACTCGAGGGAATTTAACTTTTCTATTACTCCCGCTATACATGCAAGCAATGGCGCGCTTAGACAGGAAGTGTGATGGAAATTATTTTACATTATGCACGATATAGGCAATGGTTTCATATTTGAGCCGTTTGCAGTGGAGGCCTTAGGACCCTGGGGGGATAGCGCCCACAGGGTCTTTAAGAGGTGAGGCAGAAGCTGTAGGATCTGACGCGTGACCAGAAGGCTGGTTCATATCCAGCACAGCGGATCAGCATTGCCATTCAACGTGGCAATGCTGCCAGCCTTCTGGGTATGCTACCGATTGACAGTGATTTGGGGAAAATTTCTTATTTAAAATTTAGTTGTATTTTCGTAAATTTATTTTAAGATCTAGTTTATTGTTTCTGTATAGGTAGGTAATATTGTTTTCCTAATTAGTGCGCAAAAACGAACTTCGCGCATGCTTCGCGCGCGGTAATTTCTCTTTTGGACGCACTTGTTATGAAAAAAATCGTTCCTTAAGTACACGTGCAAAAACTTTTTTTTAACTCGGGTGATTGTCGCCCTCGTTTCACTCGGGCTCCAACTTTCACCCTCGCCAAAAAAAAGTTTTCCCGCACTAGTTAGGAAATGTACTATTATAGTTTTCAAAATAAAAATTTAAACTCTTAAAAGAGTAGGTACTTTGGCAGTATACTATTTGACGTCACTTTTGCGCATTTCATAATAAAACTTCATAGGGACAATCATTTTGACACTACGAAAAGATTTTCATTTGACTTGCTATTCATCATGCCTATTGAGAACCTCCTTCTTTTTTGAAGTCGGTTGAAAACAGTACACTCCTTTTTTAGGCAGTCGTGTAAAAAAGGCAGTAGCTGTGTTTTAAGAAAAGCGACGGGCTTCTGTATGTGACATGTGTAAAATCCCATAACAGCGGGCGGTCTCCGAGTTTATAGAGTAAAAGGAAAATACGTTGGACAATTTTTGCTTATTTGCATTTAGATTAAGTGTAGTAAGCAATTTCTATTTTCAGAGTTCCGTAGTAAAAACGAACCCTTATAGTTTCGTTATGTCTGTCTATCCGTAGTAGCTCAGTGACCGTACTCAGTGAATAGAACTAGAAATTTGCAATTTGGTATAGTATATTGGTTTTATGATCAGTGAAATTACCCCAAGAATAAGGAAAGAGAAACTGTTCTGGAGTATTCTACTTAATTGATAATTTATTTTGAGCGTTATGTAGTGCATGCAGTATATTAAATAAAATAAGTAAAAAAAGTTTTAAGTTAAACGGTTTTTATTGCACCAAAAACTAGAAAATAAAAATTTGTTATAACTAACCGTAGATGCAACTTTCTGTAGATTACTCACGTGAAACTATTATCACTGTAGTTTTCCCAAGTAGGATGCTGAAAGCCACGTTTAGCCTCTATGTCAGTGGATTAAGCGTTACCTAATCGGAAACTTTTACCAAACTGAAATAAAAACGTGGGGCGTACGCAATTGTGATTAAGTCTCTATAGTTATTTAAGACCCACATATAAATCAAGACAGCAAATAGTGTAATAAGTTATGTTCTGGCCTTGATAAAAGCTATTTACCTCTGTGGAAATGATGGAACAGATGGATGATTAATTGCAAAATTACGAGTAAAGCTAAAATTACATATTTTGAACTTGTATGTTTCTTTCTTCATAATAACGCCCCACGTTTTTATTTTAGTTTAGTAAAAGTTTCCGGTTAGGTAACGCTTAATCCACTGACATAGAGGCTAAACGTGGCTTTCAGCATCCTACTTGGGAAAACTACAGTGATAATAGTTTCACGTGAGTAATCTACAGAAAGTTGCATCTACGGTTAGTTATAACAAATTTTTATTTTCTAGTTTTTGGTGCAATAAAAACCGTTTAACTTAAAACTTTTTTTACTTATTTTATTTTCAAGTTTTTAGTGAAATTGTTAAGTTGATTTCCGATACTATACTGATGTTGTTTGTAATATGTAATACAATTATGCATGCTAAGTAGCGTTTATACTCTCGCGCTTTCATCACAAATCACGACACATATGTAAACGTAATGGACATTATTTTATGCGTAACGGGAGGCGAATCCATGCTGAATAGATATTTTTAGAAATACGACACGATTTTTTTAATTCTAATATCTCGATTGAAAAATGAAAACCAAAGGCTGGGCTGGGTAATGTAAGGTTGAATGCCCGAAGTATCTCAAATGAACGTGTTATTCATACAATAAGTACCTTAGATAACAGAGATCTGACAATAAGGAATATATCAATAAATTTGGTTTATTGAGAATTTAAAGTTTCAATTTTTATACCAGTCGAATTTCGAGACTATAAAATATAAACTCATTCTCTGAGTCGACCATACGGAAGACCGCAGGTCTGACGGAAAGTCCGACGCGAACCGAGGGCCTAAAGGGTCAATCCATGCAATCTATCAACCGCAGGGCCATAGGCCCGACGGCACTATGGCACGCACTACGTGAACTCGAGAGACTCACACTCTCTGTCTATCAACTGAAGGACCGCAGGTCCGATTGCACGTCCTACGCAAACCACCTGCGCTGTCAGCCTATCAACCGGAGGGCCGCAGGCCCGACTGCTGGCCCTACACGATTCGCTCACGCTGTCACTCTATCAGCTGGAGGGCCGCAGGCCCGACGGCTCGCCCTACGCGAACCACTCACGCTGTCACTCTATCAGCTGGAGGGCCGCAGGCCCGACGGCCCGCCCTTCACGAACCACTCACGCTGTCACTCTATTAGCTGGAGGGCCGCAGACCCGACGGCTCGCCCTTCGCGATTTACTCACGCTGTCACTCTATCAGCTGGAGGGCCGCAGGCCCGACGGCTCTCCCTATACGATCCACTCACGCTGTCACTTTATCAGCTGGAGGGCCGCAGGCCCGACGGCTTGCCCTACGCGATTCACTCACGCTGTCACTCTTTCAGCTGGAGGGCCGCAGGCCCGACGGCTCGCCCTACGCGAACCACTCACGCTGTCACTCTATCAGCTGGAAGGCCGAAGACCCGACGGCTCTCCCTATACGATCCACTCACGCTGTCACTTTATCAGCTGGAGGGCCGCAGGCCCGACGGCTCGCCCTTCGCGATTCACTCACGCTGTCACTCTATCAGCTGGAGGGCCGTAATTCCGACGGCTCGCCCTACGCGATCCACTCACGCTGTCACTTTATCAGCTGGAGGGCCGCAGGCCCGACGGCTCGCCCTACGCGAACCACTCACGCTGTCACTATATCAGCTGGAGGGCCGTAATCCCGACGGCTCGCCCTACGCGAAACACTCACGCTGTCACTCTATCAGCTGGAGGGCCGCAGGCCCGACGGCCCGCCCTTCGCAAATCATTCACGCTGTCACTTTATTAGTTGGAGGGCCGCAGGCCCGACGACTCGCCCTTCGCGATTTACTCACGCTGGCACTTTATCAGCTGGAGGGCCGAAGGCCCGACGGCTCGCCCTACGTGATTCACTCACGCTGTCACTCTGTCAGCTGAAGGGCCGCAGGCCCGACGGCTCGCCCTACGCGAACCACTCACGCTGTCACTCTATCAGATGGAGGGCCGAAGGCCCGACGGCTCGCCCTACGTGATTCACTTACGCTGTCACTCTATCAGCTGGAGGGCCGTAGGCCCGACGGATCGCCCTACGCGAACCACTCACGCTGTCACTCTATCAGCTGAAGGGCCGTAATCCCGACGGCTCGCCCTACGTGAACCACTCACGCTATCATTCTATCAGCTGGAGGGCCGCAGGCCCAACGGCTCGCCCTACGCGAACCACTCACACTGTCATTCTATTAGCTGGAGGGCCGCAGGCGCGACGGCTCGCCCTACGCGATCCACTCACGCTGTCAGTCTATCAGCCGGAGGGACGCAGGCGCGACGGCTCGCCCTACGTGAATCACTCACGCTGTCACCCTATGAGTCTATCAGCCGGAGGGCCGCAGCAATGACACAAGGTACTAAACCGTGGTCGCTTACAATGGGCCTCATAAGAAGGCTCAAAGTCACCCAAAGGGCAATGGAGAGGCCTATGCTAAGAGTCTCACTGCGAGATCGGATTACAAATGAGACCATCCGCAGCAGAACCAAAGTAACCGATATAGCTCTTCAAATCGCTAAACTGAAGTGGGCGGGGCTCGTCGCACGTGGATTACGTGGAACCGATGGCCGTTGGGGCGGTAAGGTTCTCGAGTGGCGGTCATGTACCGGAAGGCGCAGCGTGGGTACGCCCCCCACAAAGTGGACTCATGACCTGGTGAAGGTCGCTGGATACCGGTGGCACAGGGCCGGTCCTTGTGGCAATCTTTGGGGGGCCTATATTCACCAGTGAACGTCTTTCAGCTGATATGATGATGATGATAATTAAATCCGTATGTTTCTACCAAATATCTAAAGCAGTACTGCAAAATCTACATATCGCTAAACCTAGCGGTTGTGGCAGGCAGTAACACTGGAGTATCAGATTTGAGGAGTTGGATGATAGTATTAAATTCGCATGTTTCTACTTAATATCTAAAGAACTTCTTTAAAATCAAGATATCGATAAAAGAAAAACCTTGCGGTTATTGTAGGCAGTACTGCAGCATCAGGAGTGAGGAGTTGGAAGTCAAGATCAGGCTGTTAGTATTTGATTATGCCAAACATGCTATACTTTCATTTTCACGTGTCTAACACTCTCGGTTAAGGTAAGCAGTTCGTCTGCAGCATCAGGCTTTGAGGATACAAGGATACAAATATTATAATATTGCATTGTCATGGGGACTTGATAAGAGTTCCAAATTTTATTGATTTCGGTGCAGTAGAAGTGGTCGAAAAATCGATCACAAGATTTGAAGCATCGACGACAGTTGATACGCGGTGAAGTTAATAAAAACCGTTTAATAAAAAGGGTTTAGATAAGCTAAGTATGCCAGAAATATTATCCAGTTATCTTCAAAATGAACAAACGTCTATACGACATATATAACTAACAAATTACTTACTGCGCTGGCTCAACGACCCGAAGTGTCTTGGCCTCCGACACTAAGCTCCGCCAGTTCTCCCTATTCTGCGCAGCTTCTCGCCAATCGAAATCGGCTTCTCGAAGCTGACACAAGTCTTTTTGGACTTCGTCAATCCATCGGTATCTAGGGCGCCCCACCGGACGCCGTCCACTAGGACGACCCAAATGGACCAAACCAACAAACCATATGAACAGATTACGTGATTTTATATTTGATCTTAAATAAAGTACGTCCCTTAGAGTATAGTCAAAGGCGTCATAAGTACTTATAATTATAACAGATTGCATATAGGTACCCTAGAAATTCGACCGATAGCCCTAAGCTAAACTGGAGTGGCCGAGTAGTTTAGTCATTAGGCGCGAAATGTAAGAACGTGGGTTCAAATCTCACCTCCGGTATTGGTAACCATCGGTATTTTTTCTTTAGTATTGACATCTAATATTTAAATTTATACATATATGTACATAGTAGTGTTAGTACTTACTTAAAAAATACAGCTCTAAAAATATTTAATGAAACAAACTGAGTTGTTTAACTAAATGTATGTTTCTCCTATCCCAACTAACCTGTTTTAAATGAACACAATATCCTAGCACAATATAGGGTTTTGATTTAGGATCAAGTTTTGTGCGTTGACACTGTGGAGTAAGAGCATATGCTTTACAACCAAATACTTTAACATTGTTGTCACTTAAAGTCACATGAACATCTCCTACACCTTCACTATACATATATATATCTATATATGTATATCTTTTCATTGTTAGCTGTAGTGATTTGGGATTTAATATCACCTTACAAACACATAAATAATATGGTTGCAGCAGTGTTATTCACTAAGGAAACTGTCTTGCTGTCAGCGCTGTGTCAGCGCTGCGGCAGCGTCGAGCCTAAAAATGGTATTCACTAATGTACTTTATACGACACTAGTGCTCGGCGACGAATGCGTGAGGTGGAACTACACTGCGTCTAGAGTTTGACATTTAATATTATGAACTTCGTATTCTCCAACGAAAAACAGCGACGAACTCGCCCACAACCTCGCTCACAGCCTCGATTCCTAATGTCAAATCAAACAGCTAGGATTTTAGACAAGGCTGTCTCGACATCGAGCTCGTTGACGAACGCAGCGTCGAATGTGTGAATAAGGTAATAGCATAGCTGAGTGGATTAGATACCTACTCCATTAATTTATTAACTTTCTCGAGACTTCCCCGTCTGAAATGAAATACTTAATAACAATTGTTCTCCAAAAACTACTTAGGAAGTTACTACTCCTACCATTTTCCAATAGTTGGAAGTTGTCATTGCGAAGTAAAGTTGCTAAGAAACTGCTCCGAATTTATGAGAAACGTTAAAATGAAACTGCATTGAAAGTTATGGCTATTGTGCGCAATTTGCAATGAATTATAATTTATGTAGACTTCTGTCGTATTAAAATTTGATCACGCCCCTATTTCAACATCACGACAGGTTTCTAAACTTGGTATTTAACATTATAATTTATGAATAACGAGTACACACAAAGCCTTTAACAATAATAAATTAATAATTAATAATCGATGCATTTTGCTCGCACACTAAGGTGGATTTACACCAAATGAGCGAAAGCTCTTTCTATTCCCACTCTACGAAATTTGTTCTTTACACTAAACGTAATTCGTCGAAATTCGTTGATTTTGTAAGGCGCATGCAGACCAAAAGAGCATTCGCTGTTCTATCCCCCTACTCTACGAAATTCGATCGTTACACGAAACGTGATTGGTTGATTTCGTAGAGCGGAGGATAGAACAGCGAATGCTCTTTTGGTCTGCATGCACCTGTAGAGTGGGGGATAGAATTGAGCTTTCGCTCGTTTGGTGTAAATCCACCTTTATGTAAGATAAAATACCATTTGACACTATTCACTATAAACAAAGCGTATTTATACGTAAAAATATATTACAGTTTTAGTTCAGACCGTCCAGTCGTTAGGTCACAAAGGAGATTCTTTCTGTTTATTTTGCTTAGCAACAAAACAACACAGTCTTTTGGTTTCAAGACAAGAGAGCTAAATGCCCACTTATTCGTACTTCTTGATGCTACATAAGGCTGGTTCCTGTGTGACGCGCACTGAAACGCTCACTTGATTCAATACACAATATTTGCTCCGCACGGAGAGATCCGCGCGGTCGGTCCGCGTGACACAGGAACCAACGGTCTTCTATTCGACGCCGTACACCACGCATTTCTATAGGTTTGGTTAGCTTAGATACCTACCGTAAAACCACTATAGTCCAAACGCTCCAACAATGGTCCAAAATTAACAATTGATCGATTGAGTCGATTGTCATATTAATAATAATGACACCTAATGTTACATGTTACGTACTATTAATTGACAAAAACTCCTCATGTAAAAAAAACTTTTATCCAAAAACAACATTGGGACTGATTTAGGAATTCAAATTTTGGACCATACTTATTTGCAGTATTGGACCAAAGTTGGATGGTTTCATGCTACTGTAATGATCTCGTCAAATAAAATTATCGACGTAGCGAAATCCAATTATAAAATTGCCAATCAAAAACGTGCTCCAGAATATTTGACATCATTCTACAATACGTTATTCGACACACAGTTTAATTTTGATTGTAGTAAACCACTTCCTCGTATTCAAATCAAAGGAAGCATTAATTTCAAAATGGAGGCCCAAAGGCAAACAAAGGCTGTTACAGCAAACGGAAGTGCACTTTGAATGTAATTTGCCCTGTTCTCTGCAAGCTCTCGTTAAGTGAGTTTCGTTAGTAGCTCACTAGCAGGTACAAACTTGGAAGTTGTGAATATACAAGTATCTGTAGGTATCCTAGAACATAAGTTTGTCGATCGCACTCAAGCAGCGAACAAATAAAACATGGAAGCCGCACGCCACGCCATACTAATTTGATTCGAAAACGGTCCTGAATTTTAAATAGTTTACAAGTGTCACCAGCCCCCTCTTCAATGCATCACGGTAATGAATTTCAATCAAATCAACCTATAAAAACTTAAACCGCCATTTAAAAATAGTTGTGATTGGTCCATCAAAGTTTTGATTGGCTATACCTATTCTATAAACATTGGCCAAATATATTGCGCCGAAATAATTATGCGCAGTGTTAAAAAAGCGCTATGTGCTGCCAATTGTTTTTGGGGGCATTTTTGTGCTGGCGTTAGACGTCCATGTTAGATATGGTCGTAGCAGTAGCACTCAAGTTATTACTCAGTATAATATTTCATGTGCTTAGTTTTATACGGGACAAAATCATTTCGTGAACCTTCCTAATGGCTTTTGAGTTTATCATTAGACCTTCGTTTGTTATCCGACCATCGTTGTCAAACCAATTTGTTACTATGAATGGAATACTAGGTAGGCTTTTTGAATCAAAAATCATTGTCCTAGAGTCAAAAACTGGAGGAAATTAGTCTGTCGATCTCTAAAGATACACAGAAACCCAGGCCGAGGCGAAAATCGAAATTCGTAGATTTCGACATGTTTTCTCTGTCACTCCAACGTCTATAGAGTGAGAGAGACAACTCCTCGATTTCGAAGTTCGCGGTAGGGCCGCAGTTTGCAATTGTAAGAAGGTCCAACCATGGCTGAAACTAGGGTGTGCTCCCGGTTCTGAATTTGTATGGCAAGAACCGGGAATTCCATACAAATTCAGAACCGGGTGCACACCCTAGCTCAAACATCCACTTTGTCATCAATTGTACCCTACACCAAATGTTATCTTACTTCCGCCATTTTGATATAAACAAACAGCAATAAGGACTAAAGGGCTCGTTCGAAAACAAATCCAGCGAGTCAACGATGCTCCTCACGTCCTCCATTCCGCACGACCCGTTTACATTTTATTATTTCGTCGCAAATTCCGACGACGACCAATGACAGCGAACAATACAGGGTGTTTTTTTTTCGACCGTTCAAATTCTACGTAGTGAATGTGTAGGTCATACTGACCAACTTTTACTATGGGGACAAAGTCGAAATCGCGAAAAAAAAATCAGCTGTTTCATACATTTCGGCCGGCGTAATGCCGCCAATTTGTATAAAACAGCTGATTTTTTTTTCGCGATTTCGACTTTGTCCCCATAGTAAAAGTTGGTGAGTATGACCTACACATTCACTACGTAGAATTTGAACGGTCGAAAAAAAAACACCCTGTATAACGTGGATAATAAGTTACGGTATTTCAATATTTCTGAATCAAACGGTTCTTTGTTCAAGTACCTAGGCCTGAAACGAGTACTTTCGAATCGTGAATATCAAAATCATGAAATCTGTATTAATCGTTTTCAAAAATATTGTATGTAATTTAGGCTTTAATGAAAATAAAAATCCCATCGACCTCCGATGTCAACCCTACACCAACTGGTCCAAAAGATTTTTTCCGTCAAAAACTCAGCCTTATTTAATTCAAAATCAATTAAAGTACCTATACGTACATTTTAAAACAAAATAATTATTATTTAGAACTTCTCCAACGTGGATGTTCGAGGGCGATGTTGCCAGATTGGACAACACATTAAAGCTGGCCCTCGAGTCTATCCTGAATGTGCATCTGGGCGAGACTCAGTGGTGCCAGGCGGCACTTCCGGTGCGCTACGGTGGATTGGGGATACGTCGTTGCCATGAAGTAGGAGTAGTAGCCTTTCTCGCCTCGGCTCATGGGACTTTGGGACTTGTCGCTCGAATATTGTCTGACAATGGCGGCAACTTTCAGATACCATTTGTAGCTGAGGCATTGGTCAAATGGTCTGCTTTTTGCAATGAGCGGCCAGTCAATCCTGCTACCCAGAGAGGATGGGATGACATACTGTGCAGGAAGATATTTGCGGATTTGTCGGAAGAGGCTATTGGCTCAGATTTAGCGCGCCTTCGAGCCGCTTCCAGGTGCGAGTCAGGAGCGTGGCTGCACGCATTACCTTCTCCCCAGTTAGGCACCGTCCTAGACAATAGCTCTCTAAGGATCGCTGTTGCCTTGAGGCTGGGTAGTAAGGTATGCGAGGTCCATCGGTGCATTTGTGGGGCCACGGTGCAGGAGGATGGCCACCACGGCCTGAGTTGCCAGAAAAGCATGGGGCGTTTTCCGCGTCACCATGCCATCAATGAGATCGTTCGCCGGGCTTTAGTCATGGCCAACGTTCCCTGTGTCCTGGAGCCTCCAGGGTTGTGCCGGACTGATGGCAAACGGCCAGATGGTCTTACGTTGGTTCCTTGGCAGAAGGGTCGGTGCCTCTTGTGGGACGCTACTTGCGTCAGTACTTTTGCCCCATCCCACCTGAGCCATACCACAAGGTCTGCTGGATCGGCTGCAGAATACGCAGCTAGGCAAAAGCATTCGAAGTATTCTGCCTTGGAACCAACGTATGATTTTATACCAGTTGCGGTGGAGACTGCAGGATCATGGGGTGCGGAGGCCAAAGATTTCATCAGGGACTTGGGTCGCCGACTTAGGGATAGGGGCTGCGATCCTCGCTCCGGGTCGTACCTGGTCCAGCAAATATCCCTAGCGATTCAGCGTGGAAATGCTGCTAGTGTCATGGGAACCTTTGGACCAGATGCGACCCGGGGTGGTCTTTTGTAATTACTTGTAATATAATGTAATATTTACGAAGCCTGTGGCGGATTTTATCATTGATTGTAGTGTGACTAAGCCTGTGGCGGATCTATTTTTGTACCTACCTGACGAAGCCTGCGAAGTGGATTTATTCATGTAATTTATTTTGTAATTTGATATTAAAATAAATCATTGTTTACAAATAATTATTTGTATTTCAAAGCTTGTGAACTGTGAGATTGGTTTGCAATATTAGTAAGTATTAAATATTTCGAAATGATACTATTCTGCGTTAAAAACCGTTTTACGCATTTTGTACTTATGGCAATGAAGAATGTGCAGAAAACCTCCCAGAAAGTGCTATTATTAACGGGTTTTGGATATGCATAGAAAATTACACCTAAACGCACTAGTGCGGAAATCATGGCAGTTTTCTGCAAGGTCTGGCTAATACTGCTTTTTTACTTTTTTATTGCGTTATGCATTGTGAAACGTTGTATAATATTCGTATATTGAAATGGCTTTTTACATAACTGGTGTCATTTTAAAACGCTCACTATTTATTCGCACTGAACTTTCACTCACACTCGTGCAGAAAACGCCTACTTTAACATTTGCATCATAAGTAACTACTTATTAATCTATAGGAACCACGTAAATAGTCATAAAATACCTTATGACTACGTCTAACCCAAGCAATTTACCTTAACCATAATACTCGTTACTTGTATTATATAATTTTAGCTTCGTGAACCCGGATCGGTAACTGATATTCCAAATATAGCAGTAACCAGAGTTACTATATTTACCTACACAGAGTAAATGAGAGCAGAAGTTTCTCTGTTGGCTAAACCCATAATTCTTGAGTATAATAACGCCGGCCAATGAAATAAAATACCGTCGACCGTGTGGTGACGGCAGTAAGAATACATTTGTCACCAGCCCAACTCTTCCCGTGGGTGACATAAGAGTCGACTAAGGGATAGAAGGTGTTACAGACCATTCGTTGATAGATGAAGATTGATGATGGCCTGATGGGCAGCAGCGTCATCATAATGGACACAGACACATTACTGCGATCGCCAACCCGCTTGTACAGCGTAGCGATTATGGGTATTAGGTACCTCCTATACGCGTCCATACGCATAGTTAATTGCACTACCTTTATATTTTTTTAATAGCCTGCTATTGCGTGTCCCACTGCTGGGCAAAGGCCTCCCCTCTCGTTTTCCATTCCGTCCTATTGTTGGCAAGTTCCCACCATTCTCCGCAAAACGCGTCCAAGTCGTCCCGCCATCTCGTTTTCGGTCTGCCTCTGCTCCGTTGGCCATCGCGTGGGATTCACTCAGTGAGTGATTTGGCCCATCTTTCCGGGTGCGTACGGCAGACATGTCCGGCCCAGTCCCATTTCAGCTTGGCAGCCTTGACACCGACATCTACAATACGAGTTTTGGAGCGCAGGTCCGTGTTTCTGATCCGGTCAGTTCTTCGAACACCTAATTTTGCCCAACTATAATTTATGTTATGAATGTTTGTAACGTAAACAAAAGCGCGTACGTGTATCCGCTGTGCAGCGCTGCGCGGCAAGTGCGGCAACCACTAATCCGAACCGACGTCGGACAACCCGGTATGTATAGTCCATTTCAAATACGAAGGCCCGATTCCACTTGGCAAAGTCATTAGGCGTCAACAATAGGATCAGTGATAACAAAAGATACTTGGCCAGACCCTTTTGTGGCGTGATATTCTTTGCATACATCGGTGGACGACACGTGCCAATTTGTAGTGGACCAATTAAATGACAACAGTTTCGAGTGGCATCGGGCCTTCGTATTTGAAATGGATTATACTTGTAGAGACTGGGGTCGCTAGTTGCGACACGTAATATAGGTATGTATGTGATTCATCATTTCAGCCATTAATCGCCCACTGCTGGACATAAGCCTCTCTTCTAGTACGCCACTCATCTCGGTCCTGAGCCAATCTAGAAAGTGTCCCGCAATCAGCACCCTTGTTTTACAATACCAGCCTGATAAAAGCGACCATACTATCCGTGCTGGTCCACCAATAAAAAAAAATGTTGACATTTTTACACTTAGTAATTTTCGTCATTTTTATTCTCAGTCAAAAATCATATTGGTATTTTTAACCCATTCAATGCCGAAGACGCGAATTCGCGTCCTATGTATGCGCAAACGTGATGCCGAGGACGCAAATTCGCGTCCTCGAGTTATTTCTTTTTTTTTGCTAGAAATCAACTGTACTTAAAAGCTGATACCAAAATGTTATTTTATTTATGGAGGATAATATTATACCGTCGCTGGTTTCTGGATTCAATGCATTTGTAATTTTCATAATTCTTATCTCGGATGCCGAAGACGCGAATTCGCGTCCTGTGTATGCGTAAACAAGATGCCGAGGACGCGAATTAGCGTCCTTCAAGTGTGAAATAACCTAATGCCGCAGACGCGAATTCGCGTCCTTGAAGTGTGATAATATAACCTAATGCCGCGGACGCGAATTCGCGTCCATTGAAATGTTAACGTGATGCCGTGGACGCGAATTCGCGTCGTCGCGTAGAAGGCGGCGGCGCTGCGTGATAATTAAAAATATGGGGCGTCAGCAATGAATGGGTTAAATGTCGGCATTTTTGTACTTAGTCCATTTATTTGTTTAGACACAATTTTGCAGTATCGACATTTTTATACTTAGTTTTTTTTTCTTATAGACCTTAGTCGCCTAAATCAAAGTCGTCGATCCAATACAAGGAGCGAACGGACGCCCAGGGGCTCTTTCATCCGAAATAGGCCACAAATCTGTAAGGACTTTAGTCCACCTGCCGTCACTCCTGGCAGCATGTCCTGCCCAGTTCCATTTGACTATGTGATTATTGATTAATAACAGCTTGTCAATATTTTCATTACGTTTTATTATATTTCGAAACGGACTCATTTTTAAACGAAATTCGAAACATTCTCCCCGTTCATAATTCAATAATATATCAATTTACATAATTTCCGTTTTCAGGATTTCCTCTGATTTGCTCGTGAAATTTCATGTTCCAATTTCCAGCTCAACCAATTTTATAAATCAAGTAATTTTGTTCATCGAATATGCCAATGGAAACTTTTAAATTGAGTTAACCGGCTTTATTTTGTTCGAAAGTTTCTGTTACAGATACTTGACGAAAGGTATTAAAATAGTTGTTTTTAGTACAAATTAGTCCTGTTTTACAGAACACAGTTAAAACTGTTATAAGATAATTATTATTCGGGCCGTTTGCTAAAAAAAATGAACATAGTTAAAAGGCATTTATCAAAACAAAAATCAGGATCGCGTCAATTGTGTTACAAATATTAGTCATACTATATAAAAACTACACAATACTGGTTGTTTGGTGGTGGCATGGTACACTAAATAAAAACAATTGTACCTGACTGAATAATTCATTACTTTCATTACCGTGATGCATTGAAGAGGGGGTGACACTTATCAACTAAAATTCAGAACCGTTTTTAAAGGCAATTTAGTATGTCGTCGGCTTCTACGTTTTATTTGTTCGCAGGCCCAGTCTCATTTTAGCTTCGCCTGCTTCCAAGTTACATCTACTATCTAAGTCTAGATTCTAAAATCAATAGAGAAAATTAAAGCTGAAAGTCTCCTTGTTTTCGGACTGTAACACAGGGCCATAACACAAAAGATTACGTTTGTCGTTAAGTACGTACGAGAGATTAACTTAAAAGCCCGTCTTTCAAAGTCTGAATGGCTCTTTGTCATTTAAACATGTTTTCGACGTAAAAGGGATCTTTTTGTTTAGCCCGCCGCAAAAGACATAGTCGTAGATACGGTCAGATTTTAAATCAAAGAGGATTTTATGCACCTTGAAATACCTAATACAATGTGGTTTTTTGGTCATATGTCATAGTCATATAACAGGAATGAACAGGGCAGGGATCGGAAACCGTTATTATTTTCAAACCGTTACCATACGTCAACCCCAAACCATAATCATAAAGTTTTTGTTCTCATTAACCGATACTTCTTAATGTTCTTTGACGGAACGCTTAATGGCCGATTCTGTTCTCAACGAACGGAATAATAACGGTTTTCCTAATTCTGTTGTCAGAGATGAACTGTCATGTCATGTTCTTCTTATAAAGTTTCCGTTACGGTTAATGTTCTTTCAAACGTTTTTGGCCGCGAACGCTACGTTTAGTGTTCTTGGGAACGGAATAATAGTGGTTTTCCTGTCAAAATTGATTTGAACAAATAGACAATCACATGTGGTGCCTATTCTCCGATTAATCGAGATTGAATGTCGTATGGTTTGTATAAGGAAAACGTATTGAAATGACGTTTCGTGTCGTTTACTATTTTAATATTTATGGATACTGGAATAGAGACCCACTA
>JALPQI010008678.1:0-11574 GCA_025490895.1 Thaumatotibia leucotreta
ACATAGACAGCCATGACCAAGGAACAAATATTTGTGATAAATAAATACACAAATAATGCCCTCGCCGGGATTCGAACCCGGAACCTCCAGCTTCGTAGGCAGGGTCACTACCAACTAGGCTACGGAGGCTGACAATGATATATTTTCATAATTTTTTGGACCCACGGATCAAAAGTTAGAAGAGGGGAAGACGCTTTTTTTATTCTGGAGCAACTATCTCCGAAACTATTGACTTCCTATTTTATACGAAACCCTAAAAGGGGTTAATAATTAATTTTGTATAGTGCAACTTACGAAAATCATTTTAAAATTATTATTCTTGACTTATGCTTCAAAGTTAGGTTTATACCTACATATTATTATTATCAAATACAAATGTGAAGTTTGTTACTTTAATTGCATTTATTATTTATTTAAATATTTTGATTAAAAAGTCACACGATAATCATAATTTGAATGAATTAGATGAAAGCAGGTATATTTTACACTTTTAATATTTATTCTTTAGGACAGATGGTGCCTTTTTTAGGCTCTAGTGCGAGAAGTGTGTCAATTTACGTCAGGTCCAAAATTTCGGAGGGCCATCTGCACTAAAAAACGTACGAGACACGTGCAATAACGAAATTCGTAACATGTGTCGATTTAAAACACTCCCTATCGGTCATGTTTTAAAACATCGCCACTCGTTTCGAATTTCATGTTTTTCGCACATTCGCAATTTAATCATTTTTTTACAAACCTCCTGACACCTAGCGTCCCTTACAAAGTGCTAAATAGACTACACCGTAAAGTCCGAACAAAGGACCATGCGTCAAAATGGTCCTGAAACCAACAGCATTGAGAGTTATGTCAATAAACAGGTCTTAAAATCTACTTTATTTCATTATATGGGCACAAAGTCAAATTCCATTGCAGAACTAAGATATTTGTATTTTAGTCGTGGTGAGTACGAGCTACGATAAATTCATCCAGAGTTTATTTGATTTTTAAATACCTACCATTGAGCAAACCTAATTAAAAAATTAAGGTAGAAATATCGACATTTCCATTAATTATGTTCGTTCGGTGTCATTTCTTGTTGAATATCGTGTTTTACTTAATCATCATAATATGAAAACATGGCAATAGAAGGACGCCGTTCGGTTTTGCAACAGCGGCGATATATTTTAGAAGAAAACTTACCTGATTTAAATATGAATATCTCAGTTCTGCAATGGAATTCGGCTTTGTGCCCATATAATGAAATAAAGTAGATTTAAAGACCTATTTAATGACTTAAGTTTCAGCTCTGTTGGTTTCAGGACCAGGCTCCATACAAAATTGCCCATGGTCCTTTGACACGCTTATATCAACAACTACTACCGAGCTATCATCATCATCATCAGACTATGATAGTCCTCTGCTGGACGTAGGCCTCTCCTATTAACTATGCGTATAGACGCATTAGGAGGTAAATGCCCACAATCGCCACGCTGGGCAAGCGGATTGGTGATCGCAGTAATGTGTCCACTATGATGACGCTCCGACCTATATAAAGTCTTAAATCCCGAGTGTTGGAATTTTCGCGCTAAAACAGGACGCGTATTGGCTGGCAACCAATGGATTTTATATTCATTAGATCTGATTGCCCTTGAGGTTCAATAAAGCCGCGTTTTCACTTAATGTTCCGAGCGAGCATTCGTTTGTTCGTAGGCTAACGAACGAACATTTTGCTATGTGATTTATTGTTTTCATCTGCCCAAGAACGAACGAATGCTCGCTCAGAACACTAAGTGAAAACGCGGCTTAAGGATTTTGTGCCTAGAGGCCGTCGTTACTGTGACACGTGCGACGGAGTTCACAATTCACAACAAGGGACGTGGTCGACGCCGTAAGTGAATTTAAAAATATTTTTGTTAAAATCAATGGTTACAATGCTGTATTTTTATTTAATCTTAAACAATGATATGTACTTTATAAATGATATACTATTCTAAAGAAAAAGTGGATAAAAAAAGTCTTAAATATTTTGAACCTATACAAAGGCACTTCGTCCGTTATTCGTCTTATTAAGTGAATATATGGAATTTCAGGGTTACAAGACCGCGATATCACAGTTATTTTGAATAATTCTGAGTATGAAGGCTCAAGCGAAGATAAAGCGTTCATCTGCAATGGATAGAGCACGATTTTCGGCATTTTTATTTATATATTATTCAAATCAAATCAAATTGTTAATTGCACACATATTTACAACAGTAACAATAGTTACATACATAATTATAATATGCACCCGGTAGAGGCACAGCAATGTACTTTAAAACTAAGATAACATATTTATTCACAATTTACTTAAAAACTAAGATAATTTTGAAATTCCTTAATTATTTCATTCTTAATGATAAGAACTCTTTTGATTATGTGGTTTTAGGACTATTATGTATTTTGCGAAAAACAAACAATAAATATTATTATTACATAAGCTTTTAAGTACATATTCTGTGAAGTAGGTACAATGTTTTTTTTTTTAATTTTGCTTAATTTATATGCCTTGCCTTTTCATGCATCATTCAGGGTTCCAAGACAGCTATTTTGAATAATTCTGTTCTGAGTAGGGAGACTCAAGCGACAATGAAGATTTCACTACGAATAAATCTAGAATAGATAGAACACGATCTCTGGCATTTCTTGATTTAAATTTCGTTTTATTATGAAGAATTATGACAGATTTTTTTTGAATGTGTCGTTTTGTTGTAATTGAAGTATTTGTGGAAAAAAGACAACAAATATTATTAATACAGTCATATACGTTGAAATACATATTCTGTGAAATAGAATTATTATTTGGAACATTTTGTTTAATTTAGATGCCTTGCCTATTCATGCATAACGCTCTGATGTCAAAATGTACCCACATAGCAATATGTTAATTACCTTCGTCTAATAATAATATATTCAAAAACATTTGTTTCAGTGAAACATCACAAAACATGTAGTTTGCGTGTTATTCAACTGGCAATGTGTCGGATATATTGATTTAAAATATCAATGTGTCGGATTTTGCAACTAAAACTATTGAATACTTTGTAAAGTAAGTACATTCGTCCGTAGGGACAAGTGATTTAATAAAAAGCTTAGGTGTCAGGAGTTTCATCTGTAGCCCTACCATGAGCTGCCGCTACGTTATTAACGCGCGCTTACTTTCTATCCGTTCCTCTCGTACTCGCGTATTAGTGCGAGCGAGACGGATAGAAAGTAAACACGCGTCAATAAAGGTGCGTTCAGACCAAAAGAGCATTCGCTATTCTAACCCCCCACTGCCCCACTCTACGAAATTCGATCGTTAGATACACAAAACGTGATTGGTTGATTTCGTAGAACGGGGGATAGAATAGCGAATGCTCTTTTGGTTTGAACGCACCTAAAGGAGCGGCAGCTCGTGGTACGACTACCGATATGATACCAAAAACCAGAAAATGAATGTAGTAAAAAAGCGACGAAGCGTCACTTCCCTCGATATTGCAGAGCTGATCTAATTTTCGACCGATACCTTGTTGGCAAAAATAACTGCAAGCTATGACGCGTGCCCGACACACCCCTAGGGTACCTTTTAATTATCGTCGGCAAGTGAGAGGCAGACCGTGATGGAGGTTCGATATTGAGTTAGCGCGAAATGAATTTCGGCGATTTGTGTACGCTAAACGCTAACTGCCGTGCGCCAACACAGTTGACTGGTCTAAAGGGCGCGCGTGGTAAGGTGAATTTAAAATTAAATACCTGGAATATACAGGGTGTAAGTCTAATACGGGCGAAGATTTTACGGGTGTTAGTTTAGGACACAATAAGTAAATTTTGATAACTTTTACTTAAAATTAGAGCAATAAAATTATCCACTTGAGGATAGACGAAACAATCAAAGTGGCCCTGGAATCTGTCTTGAATGTGCGTCTGAATGAAGCGCAATGGTGTCAGGCTTCTCTCCCGGTGCGTCACGGTGGGCTCGGAATACGTCGTTGTAGGAAGGTCGGGGTGGTGGCGTTCCTTGCCTCCGCTCATGGTGCTTTGGGTCTCGTCGCTCGAATTTTATCAGTTGATGGTGGCGTTACTCAGGTACCGTTTGTTGCGGAGGCACTTGCCAAAAAGACGTCCTAGTGCAATGGCGATGAGCGACCAGACAACCCTACCGTTCAGAGGGGGTGGGTGGGACGATATTTTATGCAAGAGGACCTTTGTCAGTTGTTTGGAGGGTGCGGTAGGATCGAACTTGGCACGTCTCAAGGCTGCGTCGAGGGTCGACTCTGGGGCATGGCTGCATGCGCTGCATTCCCCGTCGTTGGGCACTTTATTGGACAACGATTCCATGAGAATTGCCGTCGCTTTGCGGTTAGGGTGCAAGGTGTGCGAAGCGCATCGTTGCATCTGTGGAGCCATGGTTGAGGAGGATGGACACCATGGCCTTAGTTGTCTGAAGTGTGCGGGGCGGTTTTGAAGGCATCATGCCATCAATGATTTGATTCGCCGGGTTTTGGTGTCGGCTGGCGTGCCCTGCGTTCTGGAGCCTCCAGGGTTGAGCCGGACGGATGGAAAGAGGCCTGATGGTCTCACGTTGGTTCCATGGCAGAAGGGTCGGTGCCTCTTGTGGGACGCAACGTGCGTCAGTACGTTTTCAGCGTCTCACTTGAGTCACACTATTAGATCTGCAGGATCGGCAGCGGAGAATGCGGCCAAACTAAAGCATACTAAATACTCTGCCTTGGAGCCAACGTACGACTTTGTGCCGGTGGCGGTAGAAACTGCGGGACCTTGGGCTGTGGAGGCGAAGAAATTCATTGGGGATGTGGGTCGACGGCTGAAGGATAGAGGGTGTGATCCTCGTTCCGGATCGTACCTGGTCCAACAGATTTCGTTGGCCATTCAACGCGGCAACGCGGCGGTGTAATGGGGACTTTTGGGACGGTTCGGGATGATTTCTTTAGCTAAGTCCTATTGTGTAGCATGTAGATAATATGACGAAGCTTGTTGCGGATCCCATCATTGATGTGTATGAGACGAAGCCTGTTGCTAATTTATTTTGCGTTTGTTGCCCTCTGACGAAAGCCTGTGTTGCAGATATGTTTCCGTTGTTTAATGGCTAATAAATAAATTATATGATATTTGTTTTCAGAATAAATAAACCCATAAATTTACAGTAATATATTTATTATAAAATGATTTATTTTATTTTGTGTTATTTTTAATTTCTTAATTCAATTCCGATAAGGTTGCATAAAAAAACCTAAAGAAGAATACATTCGGAACTATCGGCTCGAGTTTTTAGCTGTCAATATTGTTAATCTTATTACGCTATTTTTTCGTCGTTTGTGACCAACGTTATCGTAATTAAACTAATATACAGGGTATCCTAAAACTATGGTACATGAAGGGAACCTATACTTAAGTGACAAGATAAATTTGAGAGCTAGTAATTAAAGTTGTAGATTAGGTATCGTATTTAAGATCCCAATGCAATAAACATTTGTGACGTTATCTGTTAACGCCGCGAGACGTAAGCGCCATCGACAATGTGATAACTTTGACCAGATAATATCACATTTCTAGATCTTCACATTTTACATGTCTAAATTACATACCGCAGCGTGGTAATTGTATGATAATCTGAATACTATTATACGTATGTATCATTGCAGAATTTATAAAATGTATGGATGGGATGGGATATAGAATTACCGATTCCTCATAAATTGGTAAATATTAAGACGCGCCGCGCACGCACAGCATTGATAATCTAATCACTTACAATCCTATAGGCCCATTTAGACGGTGCGAGTTTCTCGCATGATTTGGGGCGAGAAATCGTATGACATTATCGTATGCGATAATCGACAGGCGAGTATCGTATAAAAATGTTTACATTCATGCGAGAAACAAAAAATCGTACGGAGATTATCGCCAGGCGAAATAGTTTACACGGGGAGCTGCATTCTAGCGAGATATTAGCTTACGATTTCTCGACTCGTCTAACTAAACGCGTTCTCGCTAGACATTTTTTCACGAACGAGCGAGTATCGCACGAATCGGTGCGAACCGATTTTCATACGAGATTTACCTGTCAACTTACAACGTGATTAGTTGCTTATCTTATCATTACCAGCATACTGTTATACAAACAATTTCAATATCTCAAAGGTAGAGTTTTCGTCTCGTGCGAATGTATTTTAAATATTTTTAAATGTTTATTACCGTAATTACTAAACCGATTTTGTTAATTCCTTTTTTTATCTGAAATAGATATATTTTTAGAAAGAAGACCAATTCCATCTCTTTCATCTGATTTCAGACTTTAATCATTTGCTTTTTATGAAATAACTTCAAGGTCTGATTTTGGGGTTAATGAGGAATTGAGGGAACTCCTTAAACGGCATGTGCATTGCGATTTGAGGCTTTTCATATGTAACTTGAGCATTTTCTCGTAGAAGCCATAATTTTAGTGGAATGGAGTGGACCTGATGTTGAAGACCATGGAGGGCAAAGAGAAACAGCGTAATTGTTTCCAGCTCTAGTTAGTTAGTACATAAACTCTTTAGACGGATATGTCAATCATCACAGGTGAGGCAATTATCGCCTCTTCTCGTGCGACTTCGTACAAATAGTTTACATGATACGTTATTTTTTCTCGTGCTACGATAATTGCATGGTCGAGGCGAGAAACTCGTACCGTCTAAATGGGGCTTAAGGCCTGGTCCAATGACTAGGAACAATATCTTTTAGGGTATGAAACCAGTATACGAAGTATCGTGACAATTGATGTAACCGTGATGAAGAAATTAGGAAAATTTAGATTTCTTGTTTTGGAATAACTTGTACGTGTTCGACTGTTCTGAGGCAATACTGTCCTCGTATACATAATAAAATAGCGTGAAGTATTTTTAAACCTTATTGATTTGCGTTTTTATTTATGTCGCTGATAAGTGATAGGATTCTGACTTTTGACAAATGTCATGCTACTCGTAGGACAGTGTCACATTACGTAGCCGTTGTTGGTCATGAGGTATACAGTGCGTTTCTTTTTATTGTAAATTGTCTTTTGATTTAATTAAAAGACATCAACGTTTCTAAGTAGGAAACCTAGGTTCCACTGTATAATTAAAATCAATTGCTGTTCGTTACTCTTTAGTTTCATTTTAGTATTTTATGGAGCATGTCGGGCCATGCTCAGTGGAGGGTTCCGTAGTTATCCAAAAAGGGCTAAACCGATTATGTTCGAAATAATTTTTCAATAATCAAATTTAAAATATTTTTTTTCATTCTGGGGCGGTTATCTCCCAAAACTTTAGATAAAAACTTATTATTGGGACCCTTATTCTTAAAAAAAGTAAAATAATTGTAATGATAATATTTAGGTAGTCGTGCCAATGGATTTTGAACGTAATTTAAAGATCGTATTGTATAATTTAGAAAAAAGTAAGATCGATGATTTTGAACGTAATTTAGAAATCGTACAAATTTAGACGAAGTAGGAACAGATAAAACAAATAGCCATTGCACTACCCTACTACGTATTACGAATGTGTCAGCTACATATCAGAAATGCTAATGCACTTAAAACTGGAACGTAATTCCGCCGGCCTCGGTCGTCAACGGAAACTGCGTTCGTTATTCACCGGCGCGTAGTGCGCGGAGGTGTGAGTTTATAATCCGATAGAGAGAAGGTCGGCGCGGCGCGGCGCGGCGCTAAATTCTCTGAAAACGAGATTATTGCCTGAGGCAGAAGGACGTTTTGAAGGCTTTCGAACTATCGCAACCCATAATCTGATGCTACTGGTTTATCGTTTATAGCTTGTATTTTAGAAAGGTGATAGGGAATGGTGTATTAATTCAATTAGCAAGAGCACTGGTACAGTCAAGTGCATAAATAAGTATCGAAAGAATCCGCTCATAAATATGTCACGATGTTCTTATTACACAGAATTAGAGTGCACTGGGACATATTTTTGAACATTTTTGTACGAGTATACACCTTATTTTGTCTTTGACTGTAGTTGTGGGTGTAGCTAGCGGGTGGAGATGGAGAGGTGTAAAGGTACCTTTTTGCAGATTTTCGTAAATAACTCTAGGCCTTAACTGGCCTTAACTGTAAGCCTTTGTGTACTTTTCTTGATTGATACATTTGTAGCAGAAAATCTGTCCGATTAATACAAAGAGGGGTCGCGTCGCACTAATCATGCTGATGACGCAAAAATGACGTACCTGATTTTGCATACCGGATGATAATCTTATTAAAAATATCATGTTGTATATTGCATATACTTAAATAATAAAATAAAATAATCGCGAGTAAATCCATGACATTTATACACGATGATATAAATATTAGGGCGGATTTTTATTTTGTAGTAGTTTTTTTTTATTTTCCAATGGACTTTTTTAAAAAATTTCTATTCAAAATCACAAAGCTCTTTCGATCCTGATAGAAATAAAAAGGTGTCCCAAAAAAATCCATTGAGTTACTATTTTTCATACACTTTCTTCGACCGTAACTCAGTGGAAGACATAAAAATTTATGGAATTCTCGGGACACTTTCTTCTGCTAATGAGGATCGAAAGAGCTCGCGATTCTGAGTAGAAAAACTATCAAAAAATCCAAATTTGGAAAATTAAAAAAAACTACAACTTGCTTAACCACACAGCTATACAGTGCGCGCACAGAAATAGACAATTAGACAGATTGAACTTAGAGTATTTATGCTCTGGCCACGACACGACATCGGTCTAAGGCGACCGGCTTAGCGGAAAACGTATGGTGCTCCCTCTCGTACCCATATCGGCATCCCGCACCAACTCATGGATTCGTTCGCCGCTGGTCGCCTTAGACCGATGTCGTGGCCGCGGCGTTAGTCTTAAAATTCGAGCTAGAAGATCAAAACGCAAACAAATCCTTGCTAATACAAATAGAGTACAAAATGAGTCACAAACGATTCATCTTTTTTTTTTATGTTGGCACAACAAAGTGGCTCCACTCCACCTGATCGTAAGTGAAAAGTAGAGCCCAAATCGCGGCGGCAACGAACAGGAGACAATCAGTAACCTGTTAGTTGCCACCGCCTTGCTGGCCCGCTAGATGCTTCTTCACGCTTCGTTTAAAGGGTCCCAACTTATAGGTATGCGGAAACACATGTGCCGGTAAAGAATTCCACTTTTAATCTACAGGAAACCCCTATTAGGAAGATTAACTTGGGCCACGAGATTCCTAAAATACCATTCTACAAGGTGCCCGTGAGGAAAGGGAAAATTTTTAACAGCATATTCCTGAGACTAAAAGAAGCAAAAAATGTTAAGTGAGTTTTGGTCAAATCTGCAAAAAAAAAATTTTTTTTTTGTTTTGTTTTGATGTTTTGAATGGGATCCCTTTCTTTCCCATATATTTGTTAATCCGAATTTCGTTAGTCAGAAATTGATATCCATATAATTTACTGATATAAGCATCAATGGTCATAATTTTTGTTAAGTATAACGATTAATAGATCTAACATTACTAACCTATAACATTGCATACTCTAATTACAAAAGGTATAAAATTGCTGACTATAACATTCAAAGGTCTATCTATAATTTTTTAGAAATATTTTAAGTCATACATTTGAAGGATCAAATGGTTCTTACTCATATTGTTTTAATAACTTACCGAATTTCATCCAAAAAATTGAATATAAAATACGAAATTAATAACTTTCCTTAATTTAAATTATTAAATTTATGGACTATGATGCAACTTAGGAAACTTCCTTACCTACTCGACCCTAAGGCAGGTCAGTTTAGGTACGACGACGAGCGAAGCGAGGAGGAGTGTTAGGTTGAACTGTGACCACAGCGCGCGAGCCGAGCGAGCGAAGCGAGCGTGCCGCGGCAGCGGCCGGCGAAGCGCCAGGACCGAATTTTAAAATAATAATCTTACTAAATATTTACTTACTAAGTTTATTACCAACTTTACTCACTAAGTTTATTCGGTGGTGTAAAAAAATAAACATTTAATGCATTTATTTATTAATAACAAATAATAATTCATACATAAAACGAAACAAAAAAAAAATCGTTGTGATTACAAATTGCGAATATAGACGTTGTAACAGTTATAATAAGGAAGGTTATTGCTTTTAACATTCTGGAAATGATGCTGTATCGATTTTAAAAGTTATGGGCATCGACTTTTATGACTAACAATAATTATGACCTACATAAAACTGACCACCGATTTATGATATAAATTTTTATGACTTATGACAATATGACTAAAAAAAATTTGGACCTACAACGTTATTCGCTTCAAAAATCGAACTTCAAACTTTATGGGAACCAATAGAGACCCGTTTTGAATGCCTCAATACACAAAAAAAGGATTTTATTAATGAAACTATCGCGAAAAATGCACTTTAAAAGTTTATTTTTTTTATTTGCTAGGTAATTAAAGATTTTGTTCGTTCATTTGATGTCTGTCAATTAAGTGTGACAGGACTAAGACAACATGGTAACAAAATCGTTTCCTAAAATGCGTTTATCATAGCGTAACGGGCTAAAACGGTTTTAGGAAAAAATATAATTTTCTCTTAAAATAGACTCAATCCAGAAAACTTCATACGACATTTTTTACTTCAAATTTGGTCAGAAATCCGCTGTTGATTTTTTTCCCCTTCCTCATGGGCACCGTGTATAACACTAGAAACGAGTTTGAATGCCCATTCTCACCAATTGTAAGTAAGCCTAAACTTCGAAATAAACAGAAGATGCCATCACTCTCACATACATACCAACTGAAAACAACGCAAGTTCAAAAAAACAAACCAGTATCACAACATGACAAAATAACTATTATCGGCGATCAGAATGCAAGAAAACTACCCACTTCGCTATTGCTTCACAGCCCTTTCCCTTTAGAGTGGGCATGGCTTGCAGCTGGGGGACCAGCTGCTGCCTGTACCCTGCTCTGTGCGGGGGCCTCCGGGTGTTGTGGAGGCTCTGGGTTATCTGTTACCTGCGCTGCTTTACGCTGGTTGTACTTCCGCCGCTGTCTCTTGTTCATCTTGTGCGGCTTCTTGGGAGTTGCAGCGGTCTGGGCAGGGGTGTTTGGTTCTGTCCGTTTACCGGACTTCCCCTTGTGCCCGTTTTTGCCTCCGCTCTGCACAGTCCAACCAGCGTCAATTTGCAAGCGATTTGAAAGCAAAGCATGCGCGCGGCGTGTTCGTCGCGTGCCCGCAACCAATTCGTCGCGATTATGCCGCGACCGCAAGACGAATACGCCGCAACTGCGCAGCAAGTTTGCCGTGTCAAGAGTTGGAATCCATTATGTAAGTGACTGTCCAAGACTCAGATCACTCTCAGCGATTTATTATCGCTGCAAAATCGCGACGCACCCATATTCATAATTAAATAGTCGGGTAATTCCTAACGTCACAAATGCTCGTATAATTTCGGAAGGGGAAACTCTCGACGCTCTCATATCCGAGCAATTCTCAAAAAGTTTGTGGATTTGGATTCCGGGTTTGAATCCCAACAAGGGCATTTATCACAAATATTTTTTCCTTGGTTGTGGCTGCCTATGTA
>JALPQI010008679.1:0-50230 GCA_025490895.1 Thaumatotibia leucotreta
AGAAACTAAAAAATGGCCGTACATTTCGCAGTTTTTCATGTACTACCCAGCTAGCACAACTTTTTTTTGCTTGCAAAATATGGTTTTATACTCTCCTATGGTGTCTAAACAACATACCAAAAATGCAGCGATACTACTTGATTTGCGAGTTTAGGGTAAAATTATGTACGATTTGACCGTACTATATAGCTGGCAAACGAACAGACGAATCGCCTGATGGACAGCAATTAACGTTGCCCATGGACACCCGCAACTTCAGAGGCGTCGCAAATTCGTAGCCGGCCTTTAAGGTGGGAGTACGCTCTTATCTTGAAGGTCGTATCGGTTTCGGTCCGGAAACACCGCTTGCGACAGTTCGTTCCAAAGTTTAGCTGTGCGAGGCAGGAAGTTACGGGAAAAGCGCACAGTTGAGGACTGCCTACCATAAAACATCTTGTCCTTGAAAACATTCTTGCCTATTCAAACTTCGTACCTACCTTTACTGTAAAATCATGATGGTTCCTAGAATTTCTCATCTCGGTCGTATTGACTTGAAATTGTTAGTAAGTTTGTTGAAATAAATATGAAACTCATTATAACTTTGATCTCTACTTTGAACTATTTGTTACAGATTTTAATAACTAAATCGATTTACTTAGATTCTTGGATTATTGAAACTGAAAGTAAATATAGCCGCTATTTCTTAGATTACGAGTAGTTTGATTTGATCACAATCTAAAATGTTTACAAAATCAGTTCAAGCTTTGATCCAAACGCTTATTAAACTTATCATAAATGTAATTTAAAAGGATTGTGTGTATAGTATTTATCTCGCAATATATTACCTTTTGAATCTAAGCATGATCTTACATCAATGTTTACTTTATTCACACAATATTCCATTAATGAAGAAAGGGCTGCTTTATGAATTTAAAAGCCACGATTTCCACAATAGTCGGTGCCATATTATTATTATTTGATGATGTTATGTTTTCATCTAAGTTTATTTAAATTAGTTACTACCTACCTAAAGTACAGACTATACAATACTATAAAGGAAATGTAGTCCTACAAACTGCATTATCTCTTAAAATCGCATTGCGAGCGAGTTCAGATTGCTGAATGGAAAGCAATTACACCCCAACCGCGGTGCAGTATGCAGTGACTGATTTAATGCATATGATTTGGATAATCATTGCTAATAGCTAGCATGAACCAATGTCATTATAATTAGACCATGTTATTTTGTCGCACTGACATTTTTTCGTAGGGGACGAAAAGTTTATTTCTAATTTATAAATACTTAGGTACCTTTTTTGTTGACGCATTTTCTTTTTTCTTAAAATGTAGTAGTAGTAGTAGTAGTAGTAGTAGTAGTAGTGGTAGTAGTAGTAGTAGTAGTAGTAAACACTTTATTGCACAAATCATAAAAAAAATAACAAACGAAAACATATACAATGAAATTGTACAAAGGCGAACTTATCCCTTTAAGGGATCTTTTCCAGCCCAACCGCGGTGCAGTATGCAGTGACTGATTTAATGCATATGATTTGGATAATCATTGCTAATAGCTAGCATGAAATGTATTACTGGTCATGTATTTTTTTTGTCTGACAATGACAAATTGCGTTGCATATGGATTGGTTAAGTCTGTCGGATTACTTATAACCACCCTGTATATCTGAGAATGTATTTCACGATATGTGTCAAAGACGTCAAATGCTATGGAAAGTCAGCCACATTTCTGTCTGTCTGTCCGTCTGTCCGCAGCATATCTCAGTGACCGTACTAGAAATCTGCAATTTGGTACAGGTATATATATTAATCATGCCAACAAAGTGGTATACTCGTAATAAAAACTAGAAAAAAAACATTTTTTTGTAGTCAACATTTTTGTCAAAAAATCATGAATAGTAGAATACTTTAAAATAAACCTATTTCGAACATAATCGGCCCAGCCGTTTTTGAATAACTACGGAGCCCTACACTGAGCATGGCCCGACATGCTCTTGGCCGGTTTTTTTATACTACTGACGTATGGTATAGGCTACGGAGGCTGTGAAAATGCCGGCCATGTTAGACATACAATTCAAGGCTTTCACCAAAGACCTTTATTCATTTCCATTCGAGAAAACCTTTTTCTTCCGCCATAATACTGTTGGATTTCTATAGATTGCAGTCCAAAGCTCATTTCTCTTCGTTAGTACCATTGAAAACGTTGGATATTCGTTTTAGAGAAACATAATTATTATTCAGTTTACTAGGACTAAAAGAACTGTCTTAACAGATAAATTATGATGCATGTATTTTGTCGAAATTTATTGATTTAATTAATAATGGTTGTCTTTAGTTGGGTACAAAATGTTCTATACGGTTTGCGAGTCAATCATTTAATCAAAATAGCGCTGCAGGACCTTAAATACGAATACAAAAAGAAAAATTCCTTAAGATAAATAATAATAAATAAATAAATATCTTGGGACATCTTACACAAATTGACCCAGTCCCACGGCCCACGGTAAGCTCAATTAAGGCTTGTGATGTGGGTACTAGGTGACGATATATATAATAGATAGATACATATAGATTCTTAAATACATAGCCAGCCATGACCAAGGAACAAAATATATTTGTGATAAATAAATACACAAATAATGCCCTCGCCAGGATATGAAACCGGGACCTCCAGCTTCGTTAATGTTAACAATTGTTCTGTTTACTTTTTATTTATAACTCATTCATTTTACTAACAATATTGTAATCACGTAAGGTGATTCAATAAAAAAAATAACAGAGATGGATACTAATTAGCTAATTACTGAGAAAGATAGATAGCCTGCAAATAGTCTTACACACAAAATGTATTACTTAAGCTCCGCCATATACTTTGTTTTCCCTGAAAATTGCACTTCATTGAGCTTGATTCTAGATTGATTAAGAAATAAATATTTTTATTTTAATAAATGTTTGCATGACAAAGCATTTTAAAACATGAAATATACGAGTTTATTGAGACTTTAGAGAGAAATATCGATACCTTTGGGTTCAATTGTCGTAAAGGACAAAATGCGGGTTTTCAGGAGAAGCAAAAAACGATTTTTTTTTATTAGAAAACTGTTAATAACTTTTTTGTTTTTTGACCTATATTTGTGATAGTGTATGAGAAAACCATGTATATTGCTAATATCTTTCGACTGGTGTAGGTACCGTAATGATAAACTAATCGATTTGGAAGTTAGATGTTGTAAAGGACAGGTCAAAATACTATGAATGTCCTTTATGCCCATTGTTTTTTTGGATAATTTGAATTGACGGGGTCGTAAATGACAGTTTCTGGTTATTTTGCTTCGAATTCGGGGCGTAAATGCAACCGTAATGGCACTAATGACGATTGTTTATAGCTTAATTTACCATTGAGGATCTAAAAAAATGAATTTAAACGTAGTTAATAATATTAACTAAACATATTATGGCAAGGTATACTCGGATTAGGTCTACAACACATAGTTCACTGATCATTTGGTAACAACAAAGAAAAAAAACTTTTATATATCGATTCTATGAATAATGAACTAATCATTAGCTTCAAACCATCTAAAATTCTAACAAAGGATGATGTTTTTGTTTTGGTGGTTGCAATGGATAACAATCTAAGTAATTTTTAGTAATGCTTTCGTAATAAAGGTAAAGAAAATACAGTTTTTGCAAGCAGTAAACTTTAATAACCGACTTTTCAAGTAGTTCACAAATAAAAAACGAAATAATATTTTTTAAGTCTTAAATAATTGAAAGTACAAATGATACTCACAAGTTTAGTTCTCGGTACTAACGACACAGGTTGTATTTCTAGGATAATGTCCTAGTTAAAAGTATATCTTAATTAAAAAGCTTTAACAACTAAATAACATCCTCTGTTTCTCTAATTATAAAAAAAAAACATAAATCAACATAGTAATCTGTCTATCGTGAATATTATTTATCAGTTGGTCGCAGTTTGAGGTCGCAGAGGTATTTTTATACGCATCCTAATCTGCAATTATATCTACTATAATTATGGTTCGAAATAAGACCACACAAATAAATAATAAACAATATTAACGACAAATTTCCAAAACACTATCTAATTAACAAAAATTATAAACGAATTTTGAATCCTAAAGTTGTGCAAAAAATTAATCACTTTCGTCCTCATCCTCTTCGTCTGTTTCTGGAAGCCTATCTGCTACTCTTGCTTGAGATGGTAACGAAGTGTACTCTATATGAAAACGTCGTGGGATGGTTGCTTGATCGCACAGCTTTTGTAAATCTTTATACTTGGCGACTGAAATTGGCAGTCTTTCCGTGTATAAAGGTTTTGGCCTCCAAACACCTAAGTCCGGAACATTCGTTTCCTGTCCTTTGACTATATTTTTTCCTGCATTTACTTCTTTTCCCTTACCTTTAGCCTTTCTTTTTCCTTTCCCCTTACTTTTCCCTTTAACATTAGTCGGGGAAAGCGCAAATAGTGTTATGGAGTGCACTTCTGCACCAGCTGCCATGGAATACTTGATTTCCATCACATTTTTGTTTTTCTTGCGAAACGTCGCGACCCTCACTGCCCGCATTTTAATTTGTTTCATGACTTCTGGTGTAAAACTTCTTTCAGTAAGCTCATTAAAGTCAATAAAATCGCCAAATTCCAAGGCATTAACTTTGTATGGTCCGGGGTTCTTTCTCGCGGCTTCGATTAATGTTGGCCATTGACTTGGAGCCCATACTATAGTATGTTTGGTTTGCCGTTCTATAACTGCATGCACAGAGTCTACTGGCATGTAAGTATACCCGGGCAATAGATAATTTATTTAGATTACCTGTATTGACTCCGAGTTTTGAATGAAATTATTTAAAACTGATAATATTGTTTTATTTTTATTCTGGCCGGAACAGGAATCGCAGTAAAGTAGCACATTCTTAAAACATCTTTTGTCTACTTCTATCAGATATTTAAGAAGGCAAGTTGCTATCTCATTGCTTCCCCTTTTTGCATCAGATTCACCCCAGACAAAACATTCAACGTTTTGAAAGCCAGATTCATAAATGGTGAAGTTATATACTGCATATTTTCTTGAGTAATACAAAAGCATATTTTTCCCATACGGGGTATTTAATACTTTTTGCAGGTCAAAACTGCTTGTAAGTGTGTCTGAAAATGGTGTACTCAGGCTTTGGTGGGAGCTAAATCTGTCCATACTTGCTTGTTTTTCTTGTTTATGAGTTTCCATTTCCTCCAGTTGAGCGCTACTCTGCACCTTTGGGGTCCCGTCTTTATTAGTCTCCTTTAGAATGTTATCAAAGATACATGAGGTACATTTATCTTTTTTAGGTTTATGAAAACTAATTTTATACTCTTCGGTGAATATGGATCTGAATAATGATTCACTAACGGGACCAATGTCATTATCGGTACAGTTTTTGTGGTACAAGCGATACAAGTTTGCGACATTCTGGAACTCTTGAGGCAAATAAGTCTTATCTGTTCGTGCTCTACAGCGGTGCGAAGGAACTGCGGGTAGCGTTTGGATAAAGTTCCTGACTTCAGCTTTGCTTGTCTCGGTATACACAGGTGGAATATTTCGTTTTCTTTTATCGGCTTCCACCATGCCCGCCGACATTTTGGAAATACTATACAGTAGGAGTTTTTGCGTCACATTTAAAGTATTCACCAAAAACTTTTGGCAAACTTGCTTTCGATCATCGCCATCATTTATGTAGTATTTGTATGTCACTTGTCTTCTACTAATATCTAGTTTTGTTTTCTTTCTATGAATAGGTACTATCTGGACACATTTTGCCAACCAATCGCGTTTTCTTTTCTCATCTTAACCCATATAAAACTTGAATGACTCTGCTCTTCTTTCCTCTGTTATGTTATGGCAACCTCTTTGACATTTTTCGGGAAGACATGGATTTACTTTCATTTCTTTTGCTTCTACTATTTTTCCCAAACGTGTTTCATAACTTTCTCTCGCCTTTCTTTTATCTTTTGTAACCTTCCTTTTATTCAGACGTTTGTTTTTTTTAGGGTTCCGTAGCCAAAATGGCAAAAACGGAACCCTTATAGATTCGTCATGTCCGTCTGTCCGTCTGTCCGTCTGTCACAGCCGATTTACTCGGAAACTAAATGCTACAGTAACGAAATTTGGTAAGAATATGTGTTGTATGAACCGCTACAGGATTATGATACTAAATTGTAAAAAAAACCATTGGGGTGGGGGCCCTCCATACATGTAACTGAGGGATAGAAAATAAATTTTAGTTGTATATAAGCGTGTGGGGTATTAATAGAAAGGTCTTTGAAAATGATATGAAGGTTTATAAATCTCATTTTTATTTAAGCAAATCGTTTTCGAGATATCAGCTCTCAAAGTCTGAAAAATGTGTCCCCCCCCCCTCTATTTTTTAAACTACGCGATATAAAATTCTAAAAAAAATATATGTTATGCACATTAATAAACTGTATCAACGATTTTTGGTTTGATTCAATTATCTCTTATAGTTTTTGAGGTAGGTTGATTTAACTGTATTTTTTTAATAATAAATTGATAATGGTACGGAACCCTTTGCGCGCGAGTCCGACTCGCACTTGGCCGGTATTTTTTAGAAATGTTTTTTCTTCATTGAAACGAACTTCCGTGCGTTTCTTTTTCTTCGACTTTTCTTTTCCCGATTCGCTTGAAGATTCGGACTCCTTTTGCGTCCAAAGATCGGAACTGCCAGCACTAAAATCCTTTGTTTCGTCGTCCGAAAGAAAGTCTTTATGAGGATTGGTTTTAGTTCTCTTTCGTTTCTTATTCGTGTTATTTTCCTGTAGGTTCTTATCTTCAGATGGACTGGAAATAATATTGTCGTTGCATGTTGATTCTGTTATATTCGAAAATAAGGGCTTTCCAACACCACTTTCATTCATCATAGAAATAGAGACATCATGCGTTTCCGTGACCATTTGTGCAAGGTTATTGGTTATTGAATGGAGACTTAGACTATCATTAGCTTGCTTGGATGAGGAATTATGCTGATCAAAAGATGGGTGCAACAAGAAAGCAGGGTTATTATTTCCAGGGCTAGCACTGAATGCATTATATTCAAGTGGTGAAATGAGAGAACGCTCAGGATCAATTATTAGAGGCGAAAACACTTCAACGTTAGTATGCGTTATTTCAGAGTTATGTTGTTTATCTTGAGAATTAGAAGACACAGGCATATTGGAAACAGTTTCTGATTTCTGTTGCACTGTCAGTTTCTGATTTCGAAGCTAAACCATGCAGACTATCAATACATACATTATATGTCGATCCATTAGATGAAACTTCATTTTCACAGTAGGTTTTTATACCCGTGAAAAGAAGATTTTTAGTTTTTTAAAGCTTATTAAACTGGAATGACGATAAATAGTTTTTTAAATAAAAAAAATAATAATACTTGCCTAAAACAGGTGTGTTTGTTGAACCTTCAGTTTCTTTAATCCGTGGAATCTTGTTTTTAGATTGTTTTGACTTTGGTAACAAAATATCACGATTCGAATCCGTTATCAATATATCAGATGTATCACTATTTTTGGTTTTTTAGCCAAATCTATCTCCGAAATGATGCCGTTTGCATCTTCAATTGTATTTTCACGTGATAATGATATCGTGTTTGTCGGGTTTGAAGTAGAATTAGTGAAGAAGGAATGGTCTCTTGAAAGGCAAATCGTCGATGTGTTAACAATGTCGTCAGTTGTGCTCAAACTAGAACGTGCTTCAATATCATTATTTTCATTATCATTTGGTGCACGCTTTCGAAGATACATCTGGTACGAATGATCAATTGATCTAACTCTGAAATATCGCTGTTTTCTATTGCACTGCACGACTTATTGGAAGGAGTTGGGCTCTTATTTATTTGTTATTTTGTTTTATCCGCTTCTGGATGTACGGAGTCAGTCCTTAAAAAAAAACATATTTCAATTAATAAAGCTAACAATTTTAGATTATATATACCTCACTTAACTACCTCTAAATAATTATTGTTAACAAGTGACAACCTAGACCTATACTGCATAATACCTTAATGTAATTAAAATATATATAAAATTGTCCTTTACACCCATACAAATGTGATTGAAAGAAAGAAAAAGTAATTTATTCACTAAAGCACACATACGCAGGACTCAACAATCAGAAAAATACAAAACTTAAAAAATAATATAGGGTACATTAGTCTGGCCGGGGGTTTACTCACGTAAGGTAACTATTTTATCACATGATATACATATAATGATCAACCTATTCGTGTCCAGCAATGTGTGCGATACGGAAAAGGCTTTGGCTCAGCATAATGTTGCAATTTGCAAAAAATTGCAACGCTGTTATTCTGCCAAGGCCCAGTGGAGTGACAAGCAGTATAAATAAATAAATAATAATAAGGTTGTAAACACAAAATATAACATAAGATAACATCTATTATTTAACTATCTAACAGCGCTTAGTTTTTGTATGGCGTCATACCGTACCTTAGCTAAGCCATTACTTAGACAGTTTACGAGAATCGTACAATAAATCACACAGCACGTCCGCCATTCGTGTCGTCAAGATGCGTGTGCGTCTCGAAACGGGAATAGGGATAGCGAAGAACAACTAGGCAATGCACGTATACCTGTCTCGTTCTCTTAATCAACAAAAGCTCGAGTCAGAGCGGCTCAGAGTATATTGACAAAGCTGGTGTGCAAAAGCGACACTTTTAAGTGATAATACCGCACGTAAGACAAAGATAGTTGCGTAAAAACTCTGTGCGTAAAATCCTTCCGCGTTTGAAGATCAACATTACATTTCAGTTATAAAGGGCCCAGAAAAATACTGATTTGATATAATAGACCTATACGATATGTTTTCCTTCTACTTTTTATATATTTGGAAATTAATTCATGGCAGTAAACAACAACAAAAAATACGCCTGCCCTTTACTACCGTAGAGTCGTTCCATATAAATAGGTAAGAGTTACTTTTAGACCAGGTTGTAAAGGACACGTTTTCTTTATTTTGTCCTTTACGACCTGCTCTAAAATAAACTCTTACCTATTTATATGGAACGACTAAGGTAGTCAAGGGCACGCGTTACTTTTGGAGCAGGTCGTAAAGGACAGGTTTTCTTTATTTTTTCCTTTACGACCTGCTCTAAAATAAACTCTTACCTATTTATATGGAACGACTAAGGTAGTAAAGGGCATGCGTTACTTTTGGAGCAGGTCGTAAAGGACAGGTTTTCTTTATTTTGTCCTTTACGACCTGCTCTAAAATAAACTCTTACCTATTTATATGGAACGACTAAGGTAGTAAAGGGCACGCGTTACTTTTGGAGCAGGTCGTAAAGGACAGGTTTTCTTTATTTTTTCCTTTACGACCTGCTCTAAAATAAACTCTTACCTATTTATATGGAACGACTAAGGTAGTAAAGGGCACGCGTTACTTTTGGAGCAGGTCGTAAAGGACAGGTTTTCTTTATTTTTTCCTTTACGACCTGCTCTAAAATAAACTCTTACCTATTTATATGGAACGACTAAGGTAGTAAAGGGCACGCGTTACTTTTGGAGCAGGTCGTAAAGGACAGGTTTTCTTTATTTTGTCCTTTACGACCTGCTCTAAAATAAACTCTTACCTATTTATATGGAACGACTAAGGTAGTAAAAGGCAGGCGTTACTTTTGGAGCAGGTCGTAAAGGACAGTTTTTCTTTATTTCGTCCCTTACGAGCTGCTCTAAAATAAACTCTTACCTATGTATATGGAGCGACTAAGGTAGTAAAAGACCAAGTATAGAAAACGTGTCCTTTACGACCGGATTTACCACAGAACAGTGAAAAATAATCGTGATATAGCAAGGGCTTAAAGGGCAACAATGAATGTGAAGGCTACTTACGGCTATATTTTTATTTGTAGATTTCCTTTACGACACAGATATTTTTTTATAATCAGTGACTTGATGTTTACGCCCCTTTAAAAAAGCTGTTTTTGCAAGGCCATAGTGCAAAAACTTGGTCGCAAAGGCAACTTTTTAAGAGATATCGAAATTTCAATTATACCGATCGATAGAGCTTGAAATTCTGAACAAAACGGTGTATATAACTCATTTTCGCCAAAATGTCCTTTACGACAATTGAACCCAAAGGTATCGATATTATGGATTATTTTTAATAGTCCGTATTTTTTGTGGCTTTATAACTTCGTTATTTTGTTTTACTTGCATGAATACTGTTGTTAATGATCTAGTACATATCTAATTTGAAACATTTCTATATACCTACCCCAATTAAAAGTAACAAGCACGAATAATTATTTTGTGCAACACGAAAATATACCTATAGCATTATACTTTTGTACGTATTAATTGAAAACCGAAATGAATTTGATTACAAATGTCATGTGTGTCATAACATCAATTAAGCTACATAGAATAATAAATCAAGTGGACCATTTTAGTTTCAACATGTAAATAGCACTTCGCACATTAAATCCTCATCCATTATCCAGGATACTTACGAACATGTATGTAATTATTTGAACTGGGTAAGATGGAGGCACATATCCATGAACCATCGATCATTTTGAAGTGGGTGGGCTATAAATCTAAGGTCCTATTGAAAGAGCGTAATTCCATCGATAAAGTAAGGAAATGTATCCTTTTATCAACTAATATCCGGGAATATAGGACAAATCTGTTAGCTAGTGATGATTTATGAGGTTCAGTATGAGATGTTTTCGGCCATAAGGTCAAGGTTTTGCGAAATGCGTGAGAAAACCAAAATATATGAAAACCCACAATGTATCTTAACAGGTACACGTACACCGTCAGTAGTGTTGTTTACTTCAAATGCTCCAAAATAATCTGATACAACTTGGTCAGAGCTATTGACGGTGACGGTAGGTACCTTCATTTAACAATGCTAGTAAAAAAAAACTTCAAACAGGTGTGAATTGGAGTACGAGCCAAAGGCGAGGACTAAAATTTAATCGGAATAGGTGCAGTAATTACTATTCAATCCCTTATTATTTAATAGAATCAAAACAAAAAACATCGTCGAGCGTTTATATTTTTGCCTGGCTTCAAGTCAATTTGTTAAAAATACAAATCGAAAAAACGAAAACACAAATGCTTTTTATATTGAACATTGAACGTTGATGCTGATTTGATACAATTGGACCAATCTTCTTGCCTGTTTACCTATTAACGAGCATTCGCCTATGCTTTCCAGGCCAGCGTAAAATTGATCTTCTTGCATACATTGTTAAAGATTTCCAGGGTAAACTTATACTGGTTATTGTAGCGATTAATGTGATCGGAGTAGCTATCCTTAACATTTCGATTGAGCACGAAGCTCTCCAAAGTTATTCCAAGAACACAATTCCAAAGCCACAGATGCCGTTTGTTAGCTTTGACTACGCGTGCGCTGGCAATTGTTTTAGTCGTCGTAGTGTAAAACTGGGTTTACATCTGTAAGCTATTACGTTTGTAGGGACGGAGCTAGACATAGAAATGAGAGTTGAATATCACTATCCTATTCCTTAGCATAGCTCCTTCCCTACAACTTACGTAAGGATTCATAGGTGCAGTCCCGGAGTAATCTCTAGAATTTTAGCGGCGGAAGGAAGTGCGACTTCTACCTATTGCAAAGGTGGCAGGTTGAAGTCCTTATATTTTATGTGAACTTAGATAGTTACGAAATAAAAAATGATAAACCCCAAACTTTTTTCTGGGAAGAAAAATAGCTAATGTGAGGAAACTGAACTAACATCAATATCTCCAGTAACTTTGCCCGTATCTAACTGTTTTTTTGGTGAAATTAAATTATGTGATGCATTGGTTGGGAAATGACATTCGGCAAAATAATTTTCAGCAATAATAAAAACCAGTTTTGCCTCAGGGCTGGAAAATTATATGGCAGCCGCTTTTGTAAAAACTAGTGCCAGGGCAAATCTTGGGATTATGCTTCTAAGCTAATCAAAGCTGTGACAAATGCCTGGAAAAAATATACCTTCAGAACTGTTACCACTAAACTTGTATAACACCCTTTTACTGGTTTTTTGAATCGTACTTAATAACTGGTGAGTAATTCCACGTGTTAACCAACTAGCACGGGGTTAAAGTATGCTGCTTAAATTATACTAACATGCATAATAGTCTATTTTTGTAGCTGGCCCATTAAGGAAAGGCCTTATTAACACCAGTAAAATGCATGTTTGCATAGTTTAAGTAGCATAATTTTTCATAAAACCAGCGTGAGTCAGGTGGTCGCCCAATTACAGACAGAAAAATCTTGATACACCCATTTACAGCTTCAAGTGCTAACGAAGTCTGGATTTTGTCGATAACTGAATATTTTATTCGTACTTGAAAGTTGTTTTCGTATTAGAATATTTTGCTACATTTTACCTACCTCAAATAAGTATTCTAGAATTATATTCAAGAGCTTTTTGCAATAATATTCGTAAGTGTTGTTTCTCAATTGTTCAATTAAGAAGATCAGCGTCCAACTAAGCTCACTGCAAGCCTTTTCAGTTCAAGTATTTTTAAGCGGGGTTATTATAAAATATGTAATTTACAAATGATGCAAGTAAAAGCTAATAACATAAATAATCATTAAAATAGAATTAAAACGAAAGTAATTTATCAAATTAAAAGTAAATAGACTAAAGAAATAAAACCTATCAAATTAAAACTTAAATATTCTAGTAAGGTCATTTGTCGTTATAAATAAATAATTTGCATAAAAGACACATTTTAATGTTTTCTTATTATTATAATACAAGTGATTATTAGGTGTCGTGCGTATAGATCACATGATGGCAGAACGTTCCATCAGACACAACCAACATTTAAATACTTAATTACAAATTTTAACACGATATTTGCAAACAAGTACCATTTTTATCATAAACACCCCCAAATACTATGAAACTAAATAAGTTTACGCTGTCTTTTATATCGATAAGGAGGACTAGACCTTCGAAGTACCTAACTGTAATGACAGGCTCAAAAAAAAATTGTGCCCTTAATAAGAATACTAAATAAGAATCTTTATGCATTTGTAACTGAAATATTTTTTCATTATCCTCATTTTCAAATTTGAAGCACAATCCTGTATCCCACTTAAAAATTCAAATATTTTTTTTCTGTGTTTCGCAATGGACCGTCAATCTAAAAACGAATGTAAAGTCGTAAACTCAGAAATGAGTTTTTAATAAAAAAATTCAATCAGTTTTTATTTCAAAACCTAGCACATACCTTAGAGATTTTATCTTTGTGAACCTTTTTAATTTCCGCCAGAGATGGGAATCGACAGAGTAGAATCATTCGTGTTTGTACAAATTAATTGAATTTACAAAAACGAGAGCTTTGATTCTGCTATTTCATTTAAACATTTTTCATGTAGGTAATTTGGAGATGACTGAATAAAACCTGGCACTGTCTGCCATGCTTGATATATATGGCTGTGTTTATAAATAATACATAATAATAATACAGCCTACATATTACGACATAATGTATATCCCTGTATAGGTGCTAAACGACGTTCACTAATTAACTATAGGTAATCTCCAAACTGGAGTTCGAGGCCAAAAAAACTACGACAGATGCGTTACTGTCAAATCAGTCAAAGTCTCTGATGTCATTTGTCAAATAAATTTTTCAGGTTTCGCCAAACTTTTTGTCATTTAATTTGTTTATAATTATAATAAAAACATTCCATACCACTGTAATGTTTTTACACCTTTTTGTTAAATATGGCTGTCACAACTAGGATTTTCTTAAAAACAAGTAAGTACCTACAAACATTTTTTTTCTCTAAACTAACATTGACATGACAAAATTTAATTGTAAAGAACTTAAAACGTTTCAAAGCCTAAAAATAAGTTGCATTACCAGTGAACACAAACGACAGCGTGCCATATTTATTAATATAATACCTATTACCTATGGTTAAATTACCAAGTGAGCCTTATTTATTTAAGGTTAAAATTATGAAAAAGAAATTTGGAAATGTAAAATGAAAGCATTTTTTTTTATTTGTCTTCTTCATCACTTATATCTGAATTGCTTCCTTCTGAACCTTCAATATCTTAGTCGGAAATATATATTATATTATAAATTGTTCGATCACTCCGGTAATTACCGTCCAATTTGCACATTTCATCCTCCACTTTGATTATGTGGCTTACGCATGACTGCCACTTCTGCGGTATCGCCTCCTGGAGGTATTAAAGCACGCTACACACTATTATTCTGCAATTACCTAAACGTATGCAAGAATAGAGTTTCAATACATATAATTCATGTGTGGTTAAATTACTGTACCAAATGTTATTAACACCTGAGGTATGTGTAGTGTGCTACTATCATGCAGGCAGGATTTTATTGAAACCCAGAAATGAGATTGATATCGACGTGAGAGAAACTGTGAGCATTATTTGATAAAAAAATTCAAATAAACTTAAATAAGTTTCTAACCAACATCAATACCAACTTTGTTACTAATAATTGCGGATAGTTAAGATTTTATTAAAATATCTAATATTTACGTGAAAATAAGTAAATCATATTATTTCTGTAAATTGAGGAATTAAAATTATAAGTTTGTCCGGCGGCGTAGGAGCCAGAAGCCATAAAACTAGTAACAATGGCGTTTTTATTTCGAAAGGTCTGAAGTCGTAATACGAAAAAGTAAGATTCGACCCAAAACACTTCTATTACAGCTTACAATGCAATTTATGTCTCTTTAACAAAAGGCATCATCACTTTTGCATAGGGTTGTCAAAAATGTACCTAACATTGGAATGGAGTAAATAATACGACATAAATTATTTAATCATATATTACTTTATTAAAAATATATTATTCATTTATTATACTATATTAATAATGTACTATTCACTGTCTGAGCTCTCTGTCACGTTAATAACGAAGCGTCGCTGATCTTCACTAATATATGTGTTCTCGATGCCCTCAACATGACTAAAACATGCGGCCCATACATTATTAGGAATTTTCATTGTCTCCTCACGAACTAATTCGACCACGTTTGAATTTAATTGTGGTTGCGTATTGTTGCGTCGTATTCTTTGTTTGAGTTCACTCCAAACCAACTCAATTGGGTTAAACTGGCAATAATAAGGCGGTAATCTTAAAACAGTGTGACCACTTTCCTTTGCCAATTCATCAATAACCATCTTTTTCTCAGGCTTCAAGCTTTGAACGCGATCTAACAGTGCCTTTTTGGTTATCTTCGAAGGTATTACTTGATTTCGTTCTTGTAAAAAAGTTATTATATCAGCCTTTTTCGAAGAAGTATTCGGAATCTTTACAGCTTGCCTGGAATGATAGGAGGCGTTGTCTAACACAATAACACTGTTTGGTGGCAGGTTCGTTAGTAATTGCTCTTGAAACCACTTTTCATAAAGATTCGCAGTCATGTCTTCATGGTAGTCTGCTGAACATGTTTTAATATTCTTAGCAGATAAAAGAATGGATTCTGGTACACTTCCATGTTTGGATCCTGCAAGAAGTATTATAACGCGTTGTCCCCTGGAACAAGGAGCGTTAAGGCAGCATTTACCAGACGCATCTACCCAACCTTTCTTCACAACATCGTGAGTATCATACCACGTTTCATCTGTCACCACTATATTTCGACCTTCGGACCGAAATTCTCGTATTTTCTTTAAATATTCTTTTCTGAGATCTACAAGTCGAGGTGATTCCATGATTTTCTGACGTTTGTCAAGGGTTTTGTAGAAAAATCCAGCATGTTTTAGGTACTCACAAAGTGTCGTTCTGCCGTAAGGAAAATTTTCATCACACTCTTGAATTTTTTTCAAAAGGCTATCAATAGTCACAACAATATTTTGTCTGTAGCTGTCATAAATTATTCGACTTATGAGATCTTCTGTGAAGTTGTCAATTTTCTGAAACTTTTTCTTCGCTTCTACATTGGTATTGGTGGCTTTATCACTTCTACTGAGACACATAATTTTTTTCACTGTTGCATATGGCACCTGAGTAAGTTCAGCAGTTTTTTTTAATGCTGAAGGTCCAATTTCTCTAAAAAGTCCATTGTAAACATTTTTGACAATTTGCTTGCTTTGACTGTTTAAATGAGTTCGAGAACTTTCACTGGTTTTCTCTTTATCTACCCACGGACGAAACATTTTTACCAAAACAATTTAAAAAGTATTAACACGTTATCACTAAATCAGTTCCAACGGAATACTAGATTGACCTGTCCCTTTTGTTGCAGCCCTACCCTCCAGATGTTTGTGCAATTTTAGTCATGCTATTTGATAATGAACCTTAATGCAAACGCTTACGGTAACTTTTCATATATGTAAAAAACCACTTACGCTCTTTTAACAATAGATGACTAATTACCTTATCTTTATGGCTTTTGGCTCCTAGGCCGCCGAACAAACTTATACCAATAAATAATTTATCTCAACGTTAGTTTTTAGAATGTATGTTAGAATGTATACAGGGTGAACGAATTTCATATCGTTCATCCTGTATACATTCTAACATTAAAGTACTATGATTTTTTAATTGCTACAATTTATTACTTATGTAAGAAAAAACAAGAGAAAAAATATTACATTTTGTGATTAAATTTATTTATACAATATGACTACCTTTTAGCCTATGCTTTGACTATGGTCTTCAAATGTAAAATAAATATTTGCCACTTGAAATAGGACTTGATCGCGTAACCTTAACATTAATTTTGTCCTAATATTTCAGGCATGACGTTACGCCCGTGGTAGAAGGCTGACGGTGAGAATCGAGAGAAGTAATAAAATAACTTTATCATAACAAAATTGTTCTACTCATTCACTGTAATGTTTGAATTGAGATTACGTAAACAACATTATAATTATATAGGTATTGATTTAAACTTTCACGATTATCACTCATATTTTATCCTGCGACATGTCCAAACCGTCAGGGTAGAATTATTTATTTTATTTTAGGTACGTAAGTTTCCCGATTAAGACCCGTTTGTCTTTAAATATGATACATTTAAAAATACTATTTTATACCTTCATTATCGCCATGTTTGTTGTGTTTCATTATCATTAACTTGGTATTACCTTTAACAACAATTCAGTTGGATGTTATATTTCTGCGCGTGCAAACATTAGTAAATAAATATTACTTATGCGTATATTAATCTGCTATCAATGTTTGCGCCCCGGTTTATCAGAAAATCATTGAAAAATCCTTATTTTCCAAACTTTTATGGAAATTAATTTTCGTAACATTAACTTAAAATTTTAAGCCAGTGTAGCCGGCTTTGTTCTTTATTAAAACAAGCAACAGCATAGATCAACATTTTTGCAGCAGAAACACCATAGTTAAACTCTTATGTTGTACTTCACAATTTATCAACTTCTATTTGTGAAGACATTTCCAGTACCTACATTACTAAATATACAAGGTGGAATCTGGGTCGTGAGCAAGAATGATCAGGGTACTAGGGACGGTCACCCTAGAACTGTGTTCATTCTTGCCCTTCGACCCATATGCCAACCATAATTATAACGTAAGGTGTGTATCAGTTGCATTAATCATAATATGTTACATCAAATCCCATTATAATATCAAATAAATATATGCAAATTATGAGAATAAAATAATACGGTAGAAAAACTGGGTTAACCAGGTAACGTTATTTATATCGATGATTGCTCAACAAGTTCGATACCTACATTAAGAGTATCCCCACCTGGAGCACCCTCAGTCAAAGATGGACGTGTACCTGTCTTTGAGTATACTCGTACGTCAAGATCAATGTCAATGGCATTTGATTTTCGTAACTTTTTGGTGCAAATCCCTATATAGCCGAAGACGTATCCAAAGGGTAAAACCCCTAGGGACCCTATTACTAAAGCTCCACTGCCTATCGGTTTGTCCGTCTGTTACCAGGCTACTACGTGTTTCTGAAAATCTACTGATTTTCACAGACATTGTACCCATTTCAGTTGTTGCTATATTAAATACTAAAAAATACGAGTACAACAAACGTGATATTTTTTTCATATTTATCATACGTTCTATGGTATAACGATACGTAACCCTTCGTGCGCAAGTCCGACTTACGAGTCGGTTGGACATACGAGTTGGCCGGTATTGTATGTAATAGGAGGCAAACGAGCAGACGGATAACTTGTTGGTAAGCTACTTCCGCCGCCCATGAACCCCTGAGACACCAGGTCACAGGTACGTTGCCACGTCTTGTTAGTTGACCTTGTATAATCCTTGGCAACCTGGCTACCTGGATGTGTAATCTTTGGGATAAGCTCCAGTTTCCCAGGAAATCCCTGCAGATTAATCATGCATGGTTCCCCTAAATACAGTCAAAGCAAAGTAAACTTGTAGGGTAACCAAGTTGTCGACCGGCAACTTGGATAAAACAAAATTGCGTCGGAACTTTTTAAAAGAAGCCCCTTTCAACTTCCACAGGTAAAAGTTTAAATTGAATATGGGATAATCATGGTTACTGTATAGAGAAAGTTTTTACCTGCCTTAGTTGGGTTGGGTTGAATTAATTTTAATTAGCATTAGCAAAATATCGCTGTACAAAAAAAGATTCGTATAACTTAATGGCAGACATGTTACTGCGCAAATGTATCATCGCACAAATACACATTTTACAAGTAGTACTTACCGAATATTACATATTAACACACACAGGAATTTACGACTTTGTAGAAATCATTCTGCTGGTTGCGTAATTTATTTTATTTAATAAAATGTAGTTGGTTTTGGGACGTTGTGACGTGTGTTACGACGCAGTTTCCCTAACACACTCCTTCTCGCTTCGCTCGTCTTGACTCTCAATTACTTCCAAATACAGTGCACTAGGCCTGAGCTTCCTTTTTCTATGACTTTTGCAACAGTTATTATAACATAGAGACTAATTAGAGATTCATTTATTTTATTTATTTATTTAAACTTTCTGCACTAAACAGGAGTACAAAAGGCGGACTTAATGCCATAAGGCATTCTCTACCAGTCAACCATTGGGACAAACAGAAAGATAAAGTTGGTGCAGGGTCGTAAAGTAAGAAAACAAAAAAAACACTAAAATCACTAAACAGCAATAAACATACACAAATATTATATGCAATTTAATAAACTTACACAAATATACATAAATATAATACATATTACCTACTGTGAAACATCAGTAGGTACAGGAGTACGATGCCTGAACCTTGTCCAAGAGATGCTTGCGCAACATGCGCTTGAAAGAGAACTTGCTTTGAGCCTGTCGTATCGATAGGGGGAGATATCATTCCAAAGCCGTATTGCGCGGACCGTGTAAGAATAAGACACGAAACTGGTTCGATGTCGGGGGACAATCAGTTTAAGGCTACGGGAGGATCGGAGATCGGAGCCAGGGCGCGGAGCGTCAAATTTAAATTTACAGCGAAGGTAATCGGGAGTAAGGGGATCAAACAAAAATGAGTAAAGGGTATTCATAAATTCTTCTGATAAAAATGTGGAAATAAGTACTGCGTGTGTTTATTAAAAAGGTATCTACAAATAGCAAAATTATGTACAATATCTATCTGATAGTCATATGAACACAAAGTTATTTTTAAAACGTGGAGTTGAAAAACATTTTTTGCATTGACATGATTTTGCAAGTCGTTGGTTGAAAAGTGTAAATTTGCGAATGATGTAATGAAATGAATGAAATGAAAAAAATCTTTAATTTAATTTAACTTATTTCATTACATTACGAGTACAACATACAGGTACATTTTTTCTGCGAACAATTAACTATTATCCTGCTAAATCTAAGTAGTTATAAAAATTTACGTATTGTACGTATGTATGTATTTATTATGAAATACTCGTGAAATAAAAATAAAACATTTTTAGTTAAAAAAGCGAGTTCGTGTGCATCAAAAATATTAACCAACCTTTATTCGACTAAGTCTCTGTGCTTCGTTAGCGAATTCCTGGAACAAAGTTTCCATGAATAAATATCATAATAAATCATACTATTTAAACGACTAAAAAATGACTTACAATTTTTTTTTATAAAACTGTATTTTGATGAACTAGGTCTAATGCATAAAATTCTTTTAAATTTTAATTAGCACCTGATACGTAGAGAGGATTTTCTCGCACCTACTTTGTCATCATCTCTCTACATTTCCCTTTAAAAGAATACGTTTTTCACACTCTCCGAACCTATTTGAATAGGGAAGGCACGTACGATATATGAATGAGCCTAGCTGCCAGCTGCCAGACGTCTTCAGTTTCCGCACAGACTAGGTACATAAATATTTGGAGCATTCATATGAACATAAAAACTATTTTAATGTACTATGGAAGCAGCAGCAGAGCAGTACAGTCGCCATCAGATATATCGGAGCGTTCAAAAATATCTGAAGACACCTTTATTGTCATAACGATTGAAGCGTGTTCGGATATTTTTGAGCGCTCCGGATGCTAAGATATATCTGATGGCGACTGTACAAGGGATTAATTTTGTTACTTATGTTGTTGGACAAAGTTAAACGCAACTAGCTGAAAGTAATCCTGCCACCTTCTTCGAGTGGAACGTAATAAATCAACCAAAACTTTTGGCTAGAATCCGATATCAAAAACCGAAGTTCCAGGCAAGTCTGGCAGATTTATGTATGTGATCAGCCATGCGAGTGGACATATTTTTGATAGCTAGTTCTAGAAACTTCTAGAAACCTGAGTAGCTGACATGTAACATATTCGAGATTACATCATGGTTTCGATAAGGTATCTGTGATAATTTTAAAAACATTTCACAATGTATCCTCAGGATTTGTTTTGATGTTATAGTGACCAGGTGTTAAATCAGCCAATCGATGGATGTGAATTTATGTTTATGGGCTCTACACCGTGTTTTTATTGATTTCCGTTAAATTAAAGGGAAGCTTATTTAGGTCAAAAATAATCAATTTGTCTGAGAAACTAGTATCTTAACTCTTACTATTATTGAGTTATTCAAAAAATAAGTTTAATGACTGAACAAGTGTATTGCAAACTTTATAACATCCTAATGAAACTTAATTTGACATCCTGAGATCTTATTCTTAAGGTTATCTCACACTTACCATTTCCTTTATTATGTATGAAAGCGAAAAAAAAAAATTTTTTCGAATTCGACTAAAAGCAACATACCAGGTAGCTCCAATTAACGTACAGTCAAGTGCAAAAATAAGTATCGAAAGAATCCGTTCATAAATATGTTACGACGTTCTTATCACACAGAATTAGAGTGCACTGGGACAAATTTTTGAACGTTTTTGTATACCCCTTATTTTGTCTTCGACTGTACCAAGCAGCCTGTTAAATTTAACGGAATAAAAAAAAACACGGTGTATATATCTTTATCACTACGAACAAATAAAACATTTAAGCCGCACGCCATATTAAATTGCCTTTCAAAAACGGTCCTAAATTTTAGTTGACAGGTGTCACCCCCTCTTCAATGCATCACGGTAATGAATTTCAGTATCAACCTACAAAAACTTAAACCGCCATTTAAAAATTGTTGTGATTGGTTCATCAAAGTTTTGATTGGCTATATTCTATAAAAAAAATGTCAAAGATGTTGCGCACCAAGTCAGGGTCTGTTTGTCAGTGTCAATGGGTTTTTTTTTTTATTTGATGGTAAACAAAATGATTACATAAATGAATTTTGGTGATTATTTTACGGTTCTAACAAGAAAGGGTAGATATAAAAGTATAAATACGGAACCCAAAAAGCACTATCACTACTATAAACTAGGGCTACCGGTATCCGTGTTACCCGCAGACACGTGTACACGAATCCTTAGCACCGGCGGTACTAAGAACCCGAACGACACGAAACGCCAAGAAACGTTTCCAACTTAGAAACGTTTCCAAGCGCGGGTCCGCGGATCTACTTAGAAACTTTTCCAAGCTTGAGTCTTGCGGATCCATTACAATTGAATATTCGAAAAACCTATGTTTTTATTAGTAAAAAGTCTGAAACAAAAAAATAACTACTGAAAAATTCGCAGTTTTTTATGAATTACGCAGCTAGAAATTTTCTTTGTTGCAGGTTCAATACTTTGTTCAAATATAAAATCGTACCTATATTTTAGATTGCCACTGCCACTACACATTGAGGGCGGATCAGACACAGGTACTCGGGTATCCGTGTCTTAATTACACGGTTCCTAATTAAACGTTTCCAACGGGTAAGAAACCCGTTTCCCGGTAGCTAAGAAACGGGTACACGGAAACGGGTACACGAAACCCGGACACGACCGAGATAAACTTGTGTCTGAACTGACAATTTTTTGTTCTAAATGTTCTAAAAAGCCTTGTCGTAATGAAGGAAACATAAAATCCTTGAGTAAAAATAACCGTTAAAAATAATGACATTAGATTTTAATTAAGATAAGTAGTTATCACGTTGGCATCCACTTCTTCTGCTTAATATGAAATTTAGACGTGTAATTGGCTTAGAAACCCTTATTTTAAGCTAAAACCTAAATAAGTCTAAATGAGAATGATGTGATAAAATTTCTGTACATCTAGACTGTGCCTGATTGTAAGCCGCTACCATACGAGTCTGTAGACGCCTGTAACCTTACTGAATTCATATTTAGTTAGATGTATACTAAAGTGGTTCACCACTGTTCTCATAATTCATTTGATTACTTTTTTTTCGACCAAAAAGTCTAATAAAATTATATTTTGGTCTCACATTGGACTTATAAAAGTTGTATGAGCGGGATTAGAAATACAACGAATAATATTATATCACAATTGAATAAAGCATTGTCATTATTTTATTAAGTTACCTTTATGATTTTAGCTATGTACTTACCAATGCTAAGGCACTGGTCTCACCGCAAGCTACTAACCTATGAACTATCGGCTATAAACACAAACAAAAGATACGCACTCCTTTGTAAAAAAAACAGACACGGCGATATTCGTCCGGCGGTGATAGCTGATGTAAGTATCGCCGTGTCTCTTTTGCCTAGGAAGTGCCTGAGGAAGTTTTGACCCTAAAATTAAACACATGATTTGACCCTAAAATTTAAAGGAATCAACTCCACACTATAATTTTACAGATACTGGTAAAAATAATAAAGTTAGCTCAAAGTTGAAATAAGCTTGGCGAACATAATGCTTCCGTAGATAATTGTCGAGAACAAACCATGAAACATAAGATTACACCAATAGTTTAACGAGTTTTAGGGTAAAACTTATCCGTCGATAGGGCTGATGGACTGAACAGACGGCAGAATTTGCGTATAACCGATGTCTTAGACATATGAAATTCACAAAAACCATGTAATGCATACCGCCTTGTCTACTTTTTGATGCGTTCTGCTTACATATTTCATAGGAAGAAGCTAAACTATATCCACGTTGTTCAAATATGCATTGCATTTCTTCGTGCGATCATACAGCTGCCACAAACACGTGTCTATTTTACAAAATGATGACAGGAATAGGTACCGAAAATTCAGCTGTGCTTCCGAAGCGCCGAATATTTTTTGAGACGATAGACAATTCCTATGCTACTGGTAGTACAGTCAAGTCAACCGCTGAATACAGAGCGTCTGCTTAATTATTCTGGCTTTAGTGGAATTTCGCAAGGAGTTCTTTAGGAAGATCATTTTATGTTTAAAACGGTTTAAAATAAGTTGATTATTTAGTTTTCCATTATGATGAAGCTACCACTTGAAATTCGTTTTCAGCTTTATTATCCCCGGCAAATGCGCGCAGGCAAAAGCGAATACTGTAATCAAATGATGGACCTGAAAACGTTTTCTACAGCTTCAAATTTCTATAGGTAATGTTTTTATCTCTTCTTAATTAAGTACACCTACACCCTTTATCACAGTGCCTAAAAGCTTAAACAATGTAAAGTACGTACCCAACGTAATAAAATTTACTGAGCTTAAAATATTACAGAGACTAATAATAATCTCACCTCGAGGTGAGAAAAAGTAATGAAAACCTTTCGCCATTGTTTGGTTACCTACACATTTACACAATAGGTAAGTACCTAATACGAAATTGTGGAATAATATTAGTTAGCACAATTTATATTGTAATTCGGATTGACAGTGCAGAGTCGAGAAGAAAAACAGAAAATATTATAATAACACCTGTGAATTGCGACATGCAACTTTCACCCCACTCGTAACATCGGTCGACGGTGTCTTTGCTCCCCAAATGTCATCCTTTATCAAACACATGGCAGAAACCATATCTGAACGCTGGAATCGCTCCTTGAGTACCATCCTAAGCTGGCTTCGAGCGAGAATTAATGTCGCAGTAATACGCGCACGTAATTCCCCACATTGATTAACCCTTTTTTGGAACTTGATATTTTTATTTTCACTAATTACTTATTTCATTTTAAATTATTGTAAGTATGTTATTTGAATAAAAGTTTCGTCGGTATAATGTGAACTTACGTTTCATTCATAAAGTAATATGAATGAATAAAGTACAACAAGTGCGGAAGTGGCAGAGTGCTTTAGGCAGCCGCGAAAGCTGAGGATGTGGGTTCTAATTGGGATTGGAATTTAGTTAATCAATATAATAAACTCGATATTTTTCATTGGTATATGAATTTCTTTGGTTATTACTTAAATACAAAAACCAAAGAAAAAATAGAACGAGACGCAAGCCTTTTTAGCCCTTTGATGACCAAGTCTAGTAGTTTTTATTTCCATTTTATATATTTTTTTCCCCTCACTAACTCGTAAAGCGCTCGTTTATCGTTTAATACGAGCGGGTAAAAACGCTTTTTACACACTTGTGAAGAAGTAATTTGACATTGCTCTAATTCCTATAGCCCCCTACTACCTAGTATAACGTCGATTGTAATATGAATTAATGTAACCACCAAAATTACGAAATTGAGTTAAGTATACAGCTCGACTACAAATTTCCTGCTCTATCGAACGGTAATATAAAACATTGATATCTAGAAAAAAATGTCGAATACGTTAACAAAAACTTTGCCATTTTATTAGGTTTCTACGTTTTTTATTAACGTATGTAAAGGTTTCCGAAAATCATAGACAATATTTTAACGTAAGTACGAATTTGTAAGTACAAAACATGTCTTTCCTAATGTACTCACCATATTTTTATAAACGTCACTGCTGTAAGCGCCGTCTGCATTGTATGGCTCATAAGCAATTCGGTTTCAATTTGTGAGTTACACTAAATTCCGAAATCCACTTTTGATGATTTTCATTGATTTGTTAACGTATCTCCAAATTTTTTTGAAAATATTTAACGTGTGCACCAGCCATTTCCTGAATTATAAGTATGGTCGCAGTTAGTAACTTTCTTTCAAATAGACCTCTCAAAAATAAAACAAACAAGATAAACATCATTTCAATAGGATAATTAACTAAAAAGATACAACATACTTTCTAAATATCCATTTCGTTTTTTGGCCCTCCTGAAAAGTCGTCATTTGGTGGTTACATTAATTCATATTACAACTGACGATAAGTGGATCTGTATGACCGTAGTAAACATGCGCAATCGGAGCTCACATGTTAAATTGGTCGTTCTCATGGGTGACTTTGTAAGCCATTGGCTATATTTAAGTTCCAGAAGTAACTCTATTCTACGATACGTTTCGACATTGAGTTTTAAATGGTTTCTTTAAGTTAATTTACATTTGGATGAGATTTGTAATCATATTTCCTCGCGATAGTGAGGGGAAAAAAGTTGTATTACACTTGGCGGCAAAGTTTGTTCAACTCTCGTGCCTTGAGACCTTCGCAATGCTCAAGATTCCAGTTTTTGAACCACTCGCTACGCCCGTGGCTCGATTTTGGAATCTTTCGCTAGCTCAGGTCTCAATATTGGCACGACAGTTAAACAATAACTTTGCCCCCTTGTATAATAAATAACTATTATCGATCTTGATAAGAGTAAGTACATGACATGACGATACTATTTTTATTTGAGATCGACTAGTAGCAGACAGTAGTCTAAAACATCCTAAACTAAACAGTTACTTCATAAGTTGTTAGGCATTAGAATGTCTGTTCTGATATTATTACAACCTGCTATGTTATTCTCTTATTCACACATTCGACGCTGCGTTCGTCAACGAGGTCGACGTCGAGACAACCTTGTCTAAAATCCTAGCTGTTTTATTTGACATTAGGAATCGAGGCCGTGAGCGAGGTTGTGGGCGAGTTCGTCACTGTTTTTCGTTAGAGAATACGAAGTTCGTACGATGTCAAACTCTCGACGCAGTGTAGTTCCAGCTCACGCCTCATTCGTCGCCGAGGACTAGCGTCGTTTATAGTATTTTATGCAACTCTTGTTTAAGAGAGGTCAAAAAATGTGAGTGGCGTGGGTAACAATTTGAGGCTTCGCTTCATATTGTTATTATAGACGGCACGAGCATCAGTTGAAAAAGTTAATCAATGCGGTATCCAAAACATATTTCCAATAATAAGCCACTATTACTTTGACACCAGACTTAATAGAATCTATATTGATTTAAACTTTCACGATTATCACTCATATTTTAAAGACAAACGGGTCTTAATCGCGTAAACTTACGTTTAATTATATCCTTACGGTTCGGGTTGACGTTGAGTCTGCCTGCGACCACGGGTGTAACGTCATGCCCGAAACGTCAGAATATAATTAAACGTAAGTTTACGCGGTTAAGACCCGTTTGTCTTTAAAATATCAGTTAAACAATGTTGCAATACTTTTTCTACGACCACACATTTGTTTTTAAAATTGTAAATTTGAGAAATATTCTTAGTCAAACACAATTTTATTAATCATCAAGGTCGGGCGGAAAACGTCAAAATTAAAAGAAGAAAGCTCCTCTATGGTTTACTGTTCATCTGATTTTTTTTTAATTAGGTTGTCAGCCATATATTTCATTAAGTCGTATACACGAGGTGTCTTAAAATGCAAAAAACGCACTGCGTGTAAACCCGAATGCGTTTATAGGAAATAGACAATATAGACTTATCTTGACATCTGTAAGGTGTGATCACGACCATGTAAATGACAAATAAGAGTACGGAAGTAGAAAAAAGTACATTAGTGAATACCATTTTTAGGCTCGACGCTGCCGCAGCGCTGACACAGCGCTCACAGCAAGGCGGTTTCCTTAGTGAATAACACTGCAGCAGTGTCCGCAACTGAAATCATATAACTATTCTATTGCTTTTAAACCTGTACGAATGTAACAGAGATGGCATTGCATCATGAATCGCCAAATAGTTTTGAGGCTAGTAGGTATAGCTGTCTCTCTTTAATGATACAGCCACAAAAAATAAAAGGCTTGTACATCCAAATGACTTTTTTTATTACCGAATAGCGGCTATAAATTATACTTTATCTCGTGTCGTATCGTGAAATATACGTTTACTTGTGTACCTACTTCGCCGTAAAAAATGTATTTCTTGGGGAAAAGTATCTAATACATTTCTCTGTTTTTGGCTTTCAATATGCATAATGTTAGTATGTTAGCGCAGAAAAAATAGGATACTTTTCTATAAACTTATTGGTTCATTTGGGTAATGTTGGGAGAATTAAAAAACTAACAAGTCATAAAATTAGCGTACGTACTCCCATCTCGCGGCCGTGATATTTAGCATGAGAAAAGCCACTCACTGGATGGACTGATTTACTAATAAAGAAGACTTCTGGCCGTACCATAGTACGGCCAGAAGTCTTCTTTCAGGTATAGTTTTACTCGATACGTAAAGCATTCTTATCGCGCTCGCCTGATATATTGGAGCGAGTGCAATGGCCTGCGTATCGAGAAAAACGTAACGTTATCGATACTTGCACAGTCATGGTACGGCCACTGGTAGGGTGCGTAGCGAAGTTGCAAATCTCTAACGCTCAATGTCGTTGATTTCTCTCTCTGCCGCTTTTTCTTATTAGTGTGACAAAGACAGTTGCCTTTCGTTCATGATTCATGATTGATCGTTAGCGATTGACGTCTTGGCTAGGTACCCTCAAATCCATTGGATGCGCGCAGTGCACAATCGATCCTTATGACATGATCTGGCCTTAGTTTAGTTAGTGGACGAGTATCGGCTGATAATCATGATGATTTTTGTCTCAAATGCAGGCAACTCAGTTGTGATCCTAATGGCAGATGTCCTATGGTGACGGCAGGTACTTGTGTCCTACCATTACAGGACCAGACTGCTTATTTCCCACACAGTATTTAAAAAAATGTAACTAATATCCTAATAACGTCATATTTATAGTGCTGTGAACAAACATCTAGTTATAGCATTGTGCATCAAGCGAGGTAAGAATGGAATTACTAACGAGAGTGTTAGAAGCCCGACGCCGTAGGCGGAGGGCTTTTAATGACTGGAGTTAGTATTCCACTTACCGACCATGATGCATAAGTACAATGCATGTTTTTCATCACACTTGCGAACAATAAAATAAGTTTTAAGACAAAATATTATTCTATGACGTACTGACTTTCCTATTACTGCCTAGGGAATTTCACTTCTCTATTACTCCCGCTACGTATGCAAGCAATGGCGCGTTTAGACAGCAAGTGTGATGAAAAAGTTATAATGATTCTATACAGAATAGTTAAGTAGGGATGATTCGTTTAAGGGCATAGAAGATTATATATCATCAGAATAGATTGTAATAAGCTCACAATTTTAAAACTCACAAGAATAAAAAAACAGTTGGAGAAATTCTCATGCTTTTTTCTTTGTCAGAATATACAACAATAAACAGTTAAATCATTTTTATTTATAAATCTGTACATTATTTAAACATAAGTTAAATCAAACTAACCTAACCTACTACACCAACTAACCTAACATTAACTCTTCTTCGGTCGTTACTTACCTACCTACTTCAATGGAAAATCATTCCTCTTTTATTACTACAAATACGTACAATGTGTCATGTGCCCGACGTCATAACCGTATTTCCTACTAATTTATGAAAATCGAATACTCGTACTAAGCGCTAACTCGCAGCGAGAGAATACTGAATAATCCCGATGCCTCAGTCAGGGCTCATCTCGAAACACCATCATGTGTTGCGTCTCTCTCCCTGTCATGTTAATCTGTAAGTGCGACAGGGAGGCAATAGGTCGATCGTGGTTCGCGATAGGCCCCGAGTTGTATAACGATATTCCGTCCAGATACGATATAACCACATTACTGAACTGACTTATTGAGGTAATAGTATGTTCTCTTTATGTATATTCAGTGTTTAAATCTCATACGAGCGATGAAATCAGGTTTAGATTAAGTAAAATATAATGACATATAGTATTCCATGCGCAAGGAGAAAACAAGAATAATGTAAGCAAATCAAAAACTTTTTTTAAATTACATTGTGGGTCGATTTATTTCGTATAATAGTACATTACTATAGAGGACGGGAAACGAAAGGTTACAGGCGAAGTAGATATATCTGGCCGAAGGAACTGAGGCCAGATAGAGATATGCGGCTTGGAACCTTGTTTCTCGCCGAGATTTGTATAGTGCTTTTCTCAAACTTGCAATGAAATAAAAAATCGAAAGTGATTTTCACAATACACAAACAAATAAGTCAAAGAACCAAACGAATCTACAAAATAATAAAAAGAACAACTTACACGTCATTTTTTTTAAACTACTTGACATAATCTTTTACCCCGTGACATTGACATGCCAAGTATATTGTGAAATGCAAGGTGTTTTGTCACTTTACAAGTTACTTCCGGTAGTTAACTTTTTAAAGCAGGTTCCTTCCAATACTTTGCAGTCCTAAGACATATATAACATGGACGTCTAACGCCAGCTCAAAAATGCCCCCAGAAACAATTGTTGAATTGTGCCAAGATGGGCAGGACATAGTGCTTTTCTTAACACCGCGCATATTTGGGCGCAACATCTTTGACAAATGTTTATAGAATAGCCAATCAGAACTTTGACAGACCAGTCACAACCATTTTTGAATGACGGTTTAAGTTTTTATAGGTTGATATTAAAATTCAGTACCGTGATTGCAATTGCAAGTTTGAGAAAATAATATAGTTGATTGTAATTCTAAGTCTTTTGAAATGTAACTTTTATGTCCTACCTTACCACCGTTAAAGGATTCACTCGTATTTGTGCAATCCTCAAAAAGTTTGTACATTTGAGTCACGTCATCGATATTTATAAACATTACTAGGCTGATAAAGTCAAATGAGGCTGAGCAAGATCCACCATATTTCCCAAAAGACGTGATCCAAATGTACAAACTTTTTGAAAAATGCAAAGCTACGTATTTAATATGCACACTATATACCTACTAATGAAATTCCACATTAAAAGAGCATGTTCATGGATATTTTGAATGCCTAATCAACCCTTTCTGGGCCCAAGGTCTAACTATCGCAGACCACAGGATTATCCTGCCTTTGTCCCGTAGCCGACTATGTCCCACATTGTTTAATAATTACGCCAGTGTTCGTATAATGAGTTCATTAACTAGATAGATATTAGAGGACTTTAAGTGTCAATTTAGGTTGTCGTGTACAATTTTGCTTAAAATACGGGCACTTTGGGATACTTAGCCGCAACATGGCTTGTCTAGTATTTGAAGGTTATAGTATAGTACAGAGAGTTTGTATGGAACAGCAGATTTTTAATGCGATTTTGGATGCGCGGCACGGTAAAAGTTCATCAACATGACCTCAGAATGAACCCTCTGGCCAGTGAATAAAATATCATCCTGTCTTCATCATCATCATCATCAGCCTATCTCAGTCCACAGCTGGACGTAGGCCTCTCCTATCAACTATTCGTATAGACGCATTAGGAGGTAAATGCCCATAATCACCACGCTGGGCAAGCGGATTGGCGACGCTGCTGCCCGTCATCAATCAAATTAAAGAATAGTCAGTGACACTTCAATCCCTTAATCGACTCTTACGACTCCCGCGGGAAGAGTTGGGTTGGAGACAAATGTCTTAATATTTAAAAAATATTTTATAATAAACTCTCAAATAACAGTCGCAACATATAGTAAATATATCGTCAAAATCGTTTTCAAATAGAAAAGTTAAAATACCATGTAGATTAAAATAACGAAATGCAATCTTTCAGGGTCTGTCAGGGAATCCCAATCTGTAAAAATGCATGTCAGATTCAATCGGCCGAAAAAGCTTATCAGAGCAATTATGCTTTCAAAACTGCTAGAGTGGTAGCTTCGAGAACGATGATCAGAGTATGTAACCAAGTTGCCAATAGCTAATGTAAGTAAGTAAGTAAGTAAAGTAAGTAAATATTCTTTATTGTGCACCACATACTTCATTAAAATACAAATACAGAAAAACATGTATCGATAGGCAACAACAGGCGGTCTTATCGCTTACAAGCAATCTCTTCCAGACAACCTTAGGGTAGCAGGAAATGAAAACGGTAGCAAATAATTATAATCGGGTAGTGCCGATATGAGAACAAATGTATCGTAAACGTATCGTAGTTTTCTTTTTCTGTCACTCTTTCTTATTAGTGCGACAAAGATTTGTTACCTTTCGTTCACGATTCACAATTGAGCGTCAGCGATTGGCATGTTGGCTAGGCATGCAGGTATTGGAAACGAACGGGCAGGCCTACTATTACACTGATGATTGGAACGGCTGAGTTCGAGCAGCATCGTGGATCAGCAATTGTGGGAATCCTTAGGGAAGACATATTTCTAGCAGATGACGTTTTATAGCAGATATTATCAAGTTTCCAAGGAGACATACCTTTTGTAGGTACATAAATCTTTCTGCACTGTAACTAGTTGCATTTCTACTGAGTTTAAATGCGACTTATACAGTGCGATATAACATACTCTGAGGAAGTAGTTTGTTCATGACAATCTTGAAACTAGTTATTTTGCACGTTATGTAAGTTCAGCAAGTGAGCAACTGCACGACAACATAGTTTCTAAACGACGTATGGACTTGACCTGCATCGCTTTACTGTAGCAATGACTTTGCAAGTATATAAGATAATCATATGTAAGGTGAACAGGCCATCGCGCTCGCTCCAATATGTCAGTTCTAGCGCGATAGAATGGTTTACTTATCGAGTACAATCTTACGTATCCTTTTCTTTTTCAAAACATGGAGTACCATGTGTTGGAAACAGTGATCGGTTTTTTGGATTCGCCCGGCGGGTCTCCTATAGTAACTTGAAAAATAAACTTTGATTATTTATACGCATTTCCATGCCATGTTACTTCTCTTCTCTTCATAATGTAATATAATAGTATAATTTTTTTATAGTCACACCAATATTTTTTTATACGCGAAATCCCGCGAGGGTGAATCCAAAAAACCGATCATTGGTTGGAAAGTAAGGAAGCTAAACGGCATTCTAAACTATCAGTAGCCGACACGAGTAGTTTAGAATGCCGTTTGGCTTCAGTCAAAGGCATTCGTAATTATACTATGTAAGTATTTAAATATAGAACTAGTGTAAATTTCGTAACGTAACATTCCCATCGGCTGGAGGCGGGCTGTGCCTGAGAGTAAATGTGCCTATGTACAAGTCAAGAAAAATTATTTATGTACAATTTCGTACTTTGTTATAGTGTGGAATCCCGAGCAACTTTTATATTGATTGTCATTGTGACAAAGTCCGAAACGGTGAAGCGATGGAGCGATGGAGTTCGGCTAGAGCCGTCTGCATCTGCGAGGATCCGGTCGGTCGGCTTGAAGCCTAACAAATGCGAAATCATCTGCGCCCGTTAGGAGGAAGTCTTACTTATCTTTGTTATTTTTGTGTTATCAGCGGTTTTCATTGTGGACATTCGGTAATAATATCCATCTCTTTAATTTGCGTACAATTATATACTTACATCTCTTTGTGCTGCTCTTTCTTGAGGAAAATTCGTAGATAAATATTTATTGTTTTTTTAACTGTACAATTTATTTATTATTTTTTTTTTTTTTTAATCTTTATTGCACAAAAGAAAATCTTATCGTACAAAAGGCGGACTTAATGCCACAGAGCATTCTCTACCAGTCAACCTTAAGGCAAAACAGAAAAGAATGTAGGCGGTGCAACTTGCAAACTTAATAAAAAGACATACTAAGATAGGATACATACATACATACATAAATATACCCACACTTACATAAATATATGCATAAATATATAATAATAGAAATATATACATATACTACAATATATATCTTACCATAAATTGTACAGTTGTAAGAAGATACTCAATTTTTCTTTGAACTGCCAGTGAAGAAACCCTTTACAGATCGTTTAAAGGCGTAGTTATTTGGAGCTTTTCTAATATTAGGGGGAAGGCCGTTCCACAGACGAGCAACCTGAATACAAAATGAATTTGAGATGAAGCCAGTTCGATGAAGAGGAATAGAGAGGGTCAGATTGCCCGAAGAGCGAAGTTGTCGGTCACGTGAGCCACCAAAGAAGTGAAAGAAGGATTTAAGGTATTCAGGAGCTTGCGGATCATTTAATATGGAAAAAAGAGAACAAAGCATGCGGATATTTCTCCTTTGACGGATAGGGGACCAGCCGAGCTGCGTACGGAAAGCTGATACGTGATCGTACTTTCGGAGGTTGAAAATAAAACGGATGCAGTTGTTCAATAGACGGTCCAGTTTGTCTAAAAGTTCCTCGTTCAAATCCGGATAACACACATCACCATAATCGATAATGGGCAATATCAACGCATTTACTAATAAAATTTTGGTTTTGACAGGCAAAAAGTGCTTCAACTTGTTTAAGGAGTGAAGCGATCCCGTAACCTTTCGGCTGATTTCGGCAACTTGAGGTTGTTACCATTTATATACATAAATTAAATGTAACCAATCTACCTTTTTTTGTTGACGGAGTGGGAAATGCTTTACGCATTCCCCCTGACTTGGGGAGCCATTTGGGGGATATGTGGGACTCCCTCCAGCCATAGAAAGATGGCTAGAGGTATACCCACTAAAAACCACTCCGGCGTCACCATCGCATGCCAGTTACAAGGGAGCTACGGGATGCCTGGAATTCGACCGCAGCTCTCTATGGCAGGTCTGGCTTGTGTTCTGCCAGGGTACCCACGCCAATGCTGAGAAGATTTCCCTCACACGTGCAACGCCGTGCAATGCAGATCCCCACAACCCGCTGGCATTACATAGGGTTTAGCCGGGCGCCAAATAGTGCCCGTCTTCTGCCCCGCCGTTAACCACTCTACCTAACCTAACCTATGTCTAAGGTTGGCCCTTGTACTTTATATTTATATTGGTTGAATTTCTATAAATGTGGAATAGACATCTGCCGTATCGTATGTCACAATAATTTACGGCCAGCTGACAGATCGTTTCGATCGTAATATAATTTCCACTTTATTTCAATCATAGGTAGGTACTTTGTAGCATTGTGTTACTAGACCTAAGTGATCTGTAAATCTATTGGTGACACAGTTGCTTAATAAAGATTTAAACCGATTTTTTATGTGACCAAGGTAGACAACTAAGCTCTCAGCCCACCTGATGGGAAGCGGGTACTAAGGCCCATGGACATAGTGACCAAAAAATTGCCTATACTGCCTACCTTGAGGACTCAGATAGATTGCCTCTATGCCAGAAATTACACCGGCTATCTTACCCCCAAACCGGAACACAGTAGGTACTGTTTAGCGGCAGGTTAACGGATAAGATGGTAGGCATCCGAGCGAACCCTGCACGAGGTCCTACCACCAGCAAAATTTATAATTTTTGGTATGTAATTTGTATGTTACAAGATTTTTTTTAAAGCTGTTCTGATTTCTTTCCGTCTAAAAAGCTCCGTCATTGAAACAAAAATGCTTTATAATGTGACATTGAAACAAAGTTTTACTTTTACAACATTACCCAACTAATCACAATCGCCACGGGAACAAAGGGCCCGTTTAAAACAAAAGCAGTTATCTTTCACGAAACACTGTGCGCGCGAGTAATATGCGAATGCTCCGTGGTATGTGCGTCCAGGGAAATAGAGAGATGTGCGCTTGTCATTACTGCTCCCATTCCCAGATTAGGGATGTACAAGTTCCCGTTAATATTTAAACATAAACTTATTCTGCAGAATAATTCCTAAACGCTTCCTGGGTCATTTGCAGAAAAAGTGTACCTTTTAATTTTTTTATGCGATCATGGACGGTAATACACCATTTTACTCGGCATCGTGCGTATTTTTCAGTTATGAAAAAAAAGGATGTATCTAATGTCACGAAAATAAGTATGGAAATTGAGATTTCTCACTTTAGTTACTCCCATACTAAAGAAATGAAAAATTCTGTAACAAAGAGATTTTTTTTCAGTTTTGTTACATTTCGTTTCATACATTTAGTATGGGAGTAACTAAACTGAGTAAAATGGTGTATTACAGTCCATGATCGCATAAAAAAATTAAAAGGTAGACTTTTTCTGGAAATGAGTTCCTATCACTTTTTCAATTGTTACTTCTTTGTGTTAAAGACCCAACAAAAGACAGCCAAGTGTTTTAAATTATTATGATTTACAAAACACGATGTGTGCCAGCAATATGCGAATGCTCCGTGGTATGTGCGTCCAGGGAAATAGAGAGATGTGCGCTTGTCATTACCGCTCCCATTCCCAGATTAGAGATGTGCAAGTTCCCGTTAATATTTAAACATGAGCTTATTCTGCAGAATAATTCCCATCACTTTTTCAGTTGTTATTTCTTTGTCCTAAAGTTCAACAAAAGAGAGCATCCAGGGAAATAAAGATATGTGCGCTTGTCTTTACCGCTCCTATTCTCAGATTAGGTATGTACAAGTTTCCGTTAATAATATTTAAACATAAGCTTATTATGCAATAGTTTTGAGGTTGCACACATCAATAATATTGTATACAACTAGACGTGTCACAGCCCTGGTTTCACTTGTGTTGTGTGATATTTTTCATGTAAATTAGGAACAATTTTTTCATCGAGTGTAATGTAGGAACTACCTATTTAACCTTTTCATGTAATTTTTTTTATGATTTTGTAATGTATAAGTCTCAGTTCCGTGACGCCTTGGATATCTGTAATGTCATGTAACCTATTTCTAAATAAATCATATTTCCTTTGGTTTCGGATATTCCCAAAGTATAAAACGAAGCGTTGGAGAGTTCGTACCTTGAATATCTTCCATACAAGACTAATTGTGCCGCAATATTCTAGATAATATACAATGAATAGGTACCATTAGGCAATAATCCTGCAATTTTGCAATAAAGTTTAAATATATAACTAAACGTAAGGACGATGATAAGTTGGGAATGTTCCCAAGAACGGCACAACACTAGTAACCCCTGCCGGTCATTACGCCCGCATCCGTCATTTATGTGGCTCTGTAAGCAGGATAATTAAATTGCAACCAGAGCCAGTCACCGTATTGCATGTAGGCAGGAATCCTAATGAGTATGTGAATTGAGTATTTGCATCACAAAAAGTTGTTCTATGGTCTCCAGAATTATTCTACCAAAAAAAAATGCTAATAGAGAGTTTTATCAGCTAAATTAGATTGTTTTAGTACTTATTTCCAAGAACTTGTTTTAGGGCAACGAATTTATATTGAATTAAGGTGTATTAATTCCAGTAGTTAGGTTTGGTATAGATTTATTTAATTATGATTTAAATGTTTTTTTTTCTAACGTAAGAAACTGTGCAGTTTATTTATTTAAACTTTATTGCACAAAAGTAAAACTTAAAGTACAACAGGCAGACTTAATGCCATGAGGCATTCTCAGCAGAGAAAATTGTAGGCGGCGCAAATTTATATATAAATATAAAAAAAAACTGTGTATAATAAATTAATTAAAAGGCAATCACAAAAGCGTGCATTACACGCTACACATGTATGTTATGTACATTGTGCAATGTGCATCAAGGGAGGTAAGTACGGAATTACTAACCAGAGTGTTAGAAGCCCGACGCCGTCAGGCGGAGAGCTTTTATGACTCGAGTTAGTATTCCGCTTACCGACCGTGATGCATACAATGTTTTTCATCACACTTGCCGACAAAAGAATAAGTTTTAAGACAAAATTTTATTAAATGACGTACTGACTTCTATTACTCCCTAGGGAATTTCACTTTTCTATTAGTCCCGCTACGCGCGCAAACAATTTCGCGCTTAGACAGTAAGTGTGTGTGATGAAAAATAATATACAGTTTTCTTTCCTTTCAACGTGTTAGTTCCTATTCCTCCAAGACATCCACATAGATTTACAAATTTTTTGAGGGGTGTATCAAATAAATGTATGCGTGCCAACTTATAGGTGATAAACTTCCACGATGTGTAATATGGATAGTGAGTATAGTGACAGTGACACTAAAATAATGGTATAAAACAAACGAGTAACAATACTAATCAGCCTAAACACGTCTTCTGGAGAATGGCCGTTACGATCTGAACTACACTCAACCCTCGTCCAAGGTTTATTGCTATCGTGCGTCCACTTTGTCCACGCCTCGTTGCGTTCCTATGTGGCCACTCGAGAACCCAAGCCTAAGGGCTGTTTGTTCTAAGTAAAACGTAAGTCTACATACAACCTCAAACGAGAAATAAAGTATGTGAGTGTGAGTATACTTGAAAATGTAGGGATAATAGTGGCCCCCGGGCCCCGTTTCCTAGGTGGTAGGTACGAATAGTGACCCTGCCTACGTAACTGAACGTCTTTGAATCCCAGTAAGGGCATCTATTGCTGTGTTTGTCACAAATATTATTCCAGCGTGGATGTTTTGCGTTTTATGTCTCAAATATACGTTTAGCTCTAGTTGAATGTAAGCTTTCGTGACACATAATAACTATAAATACACCGTGTTTTTATTGATTTCCGTTAAATTGAAGGGAAGCTTATTGAGGTCAAAAATAATCAATTTCTCTAAGAAACTAGTGTCTTAGCTCTTACTGTTATTGAAATATTAAAAAAATAAGTTTAATGACTAAACAAGTGTATTGCAACCTTTACCGTTACTTATTGACATCAGCAGCCGTCAGTCGCCTGAGATCTTATTCTTAAGGTTCTCTCACACTTTATGTACGATAACGAAAAAAAAATTTTTTTACGAAATTAACCAAAGCTGATATACCAGGCAACTTCTATTAATGTCCCAAGTAACCTGTCCAATTTAACGGAAATCAATAAAAACACGGTGTATAATTAAATGGTCAAACTCACGTGTTTATTCACTACACAAGACATGTTTCAGAGAGCCTAAGTATCCATTATCGTACTGAGTCAGTACACGCCGCGGTCGTGAGTCGGGAAACATGTCCCGTGTAGTGACTAAATACACGTGAATGTAACCGTTTAATTATATTTACAGTTTAGTATTACTTAGTTGTTTACTTGAAGCTCGAGCTCGAGTAGAGTAGGTTGATTTTTGTTTGATTGTCCTACGTTTTATAATATTTCTTTAAAATTCATACTAACATTTTAAAAGACCGTCTTACGAAATTGGATTTAACCTTGATACTGGATGCTCTTCATTACTGATATCTTCTGCAAACTCCAAGCATGCTGGTACGCAGTTGGCTAACAGTGCCAAAGATTCTTGTCTTAGGTTAATTATTACACGATCCATTACTGGGACTTGATTAAGCATTCGCCTTGGTGTTGGTATGCGGGCAAATAGAGCAATTAACGACATAGAGTAACATCTTCACACGATACATATCACCAGTGCAACGCTCAAGAGGTTCCGGGATGATGTTTCTGTATAAAAAAAAACTTTTTTGACATGACGAAATGTCTTTACATAATTGGGAACATAGACGAACGTGAGACTCGCAGAATAACTACTATCTCCCTACTGCCGTGGAGCAACGATGAACATTCTATCGTGAATACCACCAGTTGCGATGCATGCAGGTCAAAGCCACCCCCAAAAGTGGGCTTCTGTCTCTCCAAAGACAGAAGGCTGAAAAACAATCTTGGTGATTCTTGTAGACGTGGTTGTATTTTTTTTAATACTGTTATATCTGCTTTGTTTTTACTGTGTGTCACGAATATTTTTTTTTTCTATTTCTATTATCGGTCTTATTCCAAATAGGGTTATAGATCCGCAGTTTCACAATTAGCAAAAATGGATTTGCGGCCCTCATGTCACCTTTAAGGAGTGCTCAAAAATCAAAGGCATTCCTAAACGGAACTCCGCATCCCCCTATGTCAGGACAATTGTAACCGGGAAGAGATGCTTGGGGTGCATCAAATCATAACAAAGCTACGTCATATTTCCATATTTTCCCTAACAATCGTAACAGCGAAGGAAAACATTCTTGCCCGTTTGAATAAATAGATACTCGTGCAGCATGTAAACCACAGATGTTCAGTTGACCAAAAGAGCAGACTTGTAGATTTAATACCAAAAGTATAGAAATAATATGAGCAGGGTAATATCTGAAAACACTTTCCATCAATCCATAAACTGGTGACTTTATGATGAACTTGGGCTATGGTTTCTTACCGTGACACAAATAACAAAATATTGCAACAGTTTGTTACGCTGAGACCGTGTTTATTGTATCAACTTTTTATACGAATTTTGCCAGCGGAAACAAGAATGGCCTCCATAAACTAAATAATCTAATGTCGCGGCCTACAGATTTCGGTTTTAACACAATACAGTTCACAGAATATTAAAAAGAAATGGGAGCTGCTTTTCTCAATAAAACCGTACGCCCCTGTTTCCTCCCTGGATATAGATTTCTGTCATTTTTTTTAATAAACCTTTATTTAGAACGTTTTCCAAAACCAAGTAGGTACGTTTTGCCTTTTCGTATTATTATTTTTATCAAAACAATAAGCTTTAAGAAACTACATAAGTTGATAAATATAAATATATAAACAACCCTCATTTCCCATTTTTACGTAGCGAAGCTGCAGTTGTTCCGTTCTTTCTGTATCAGAGCTCTAGATCAGTAAACCGACGCCAATAGTTTATTCAAATACCTAGATGTTTCTCAAACCTTACAGCACCCATTTCCTGCAGATGTTGTTCTTCTGTACACTGTGCCAAATATAGAATAGGCGTAGTACGCAGCGTTGCAGAGCAACAGCTCTCATAATCGTAAACAGGATAATCTACGATGCAGTCTACTGGCTCTGGTAGTAACACCAGCACAGATCATAAATTATTGTACCTCTGCACTCAACTGCTGCAATTATTTGTACAGTGTATATAACACGAATAGGACCTGTTTAACAGTGTAGTGAAAATTACCACCAGGAACAAAGTAAAATACGAACTTGATGCTCGATTTGGCGACGATATACATAGTACTTATTATGCACAAAAGTGCGGGTATACTCATTGTATCTACACTTAGAAAAAGCTATAAATCAGGAACAAAATTAATGTTTCTTACAGAAAATGTCTTTTCAAGTAGTGGGATGTGAACCCCGAGCCTCCAGCTTCAAAGGCACGATCACTACCTACTGCATGTAATAAGCTGCCGTAAATTATAGTCATTTCTCCGCGAAACACATCACATAGGTACTTAATTATCCAGGAGTTTGAGAGCCCGAAAAAAAGGTCATTATAATGATCCTAAATAAACCTTGAGCTAATAATAAGTTCAAACATAATTAACCTCTTAAAGGTCAGATGGCCGGACATAAGAGTGACGAGGATTTCAATATAACTATTACGGTACCAGATTCAGAATCTTTATTGGTAAAATACTTATACATTTTACAGGCCATAATTGATTATAATTACATTATTATAATATATATTAATATACATTAAAATATGAATAAATAAAATGTGTTTCGCGTTTCTTTAATTTTTTATTTTTAATAATGTTTATTTCGTTCGTAACACTAGTGAGGATGAGAGACAACGATCTCTTTGTAAAAATTCAGCTATGTTGTAACAAGCGAGTTCAAGGAGCATTTTCTTTAGTCTGTTCGTAAATACTGCGTTACTGGCTACCTTTTTAATACCGTAACAGACAAAGTAGACGAGAAGTACGGTACCCTAAAAATGCCTAATTGGCTAATATGCGGAAATAAAAGAGAACCAAACCTCCATTGTGAGTAATGAAGATCGTGTTTCCGCCTTGTAAAACAACCAGGCCTTTAATGGGGTAGATTAAGTTCCCGTTTCGGCGTTTGAGTAATTACAGCATCCCGGCGGTATTCCGGCTTTCCTCGGTGTTTTTTTATTAAAAACATTAATGGAAGGTTTCCGCTGAAATGGTAATTCTCGATGAAAACATGGAACATTGGGTCAAATAATATTATTCGATATCTAGTACGCTATTGGAGAACGAGAGTACGTAATATCAGTAGATGTTACAGACGTGTGGAATCAGCGTTTCTGGCGATAAGTTATACCCCATTTTAAAGTAAAAGTGTCCATATTCTCGATAAACACTGATTTCATGTAGATTTTAGTGTTTTTGACTACTAAACTTTTATTTGAACTGATTGACAAATTTCGTCGGCTCACTATAAAAACTGACAAGCAAAACTCATTATAAAAACTGTCACTACTCTTAGCAACCTCTTATGTCAGTGTTAAGTCAGGTCTGAGATACGAGCTTTATTTCAAGTAGGTATTTGTTACTTAGTGAGTTTTGCTTGTCAACCGACGATTTGATACTTCAACTGATAAAAAAAATCAGTCAAATGAAATGAAATACCTTCATTAGACAGATTTTTTTCTAAACGTTGTTTCCATTGCTTTACACAACCCTACCCAACCTGGGTGCTTAGCCAAGTTGCCAATCGCTAACGCTTAATCGTCAATCGTAAGCGAAAGGCAGGTAACTGTCTTTGTCGCACTAATAGGAAAGAGTGACAGAGAAGAAAACCTACGATACGCTACTAAGCGCTAGCGATTGGTAACTTGGCTAAGCATCCTGGTGCCCCTTTAAATTAATATATACATAGGTATAGAACCTATTTACGTGCTTGTAATGCTCGTATCTATAAACTTATTATATTGACCTTAGTCACCTAGTTGCCTATCTTGTACCTATATCTACTTATTGTCATGCATCTATGCACCGATAGATGTTATTCATATATATATGAATTTGTGTAAATGATGAATTTAATTTGCGTGTCTAACGCACTCAAAAACTAGAAAGCATGCCAAAGTGTATATGCTTTGCAGTTTATCATTCACTCAATAGACATTTTTAAGACTGTATGGTTGTCTGTAGAAATTATAATAAAAATGTCCATAAAGATGTCTGTCACATTCGAATCCTTGACTTGTATTGCATGTGTATTGAAGCTCTGGGGACGAAGTATGTCACGTCGGCATCTTTGTTATTCGTAACAAGCACCCTGAGCGACACGGGTTGACCCACCTTATAAAAACCACCCATACATCCTTATGACAATAGTGCCAAGGTTCGTATTCGAATGAATGAACGGTATGTATAGGTTTGTATACCTGACAGATGGAAGTTTTATTGAAAACAAACAGACAGTGATTGTCTGCCGGCTGACGCCTTCCCAATGTTGGAGTGGCGTCATGGCGTGTCACGCCACGCCCGACGCGGAACAAAGCGTAGCCCTTTTCAATCACAACACAATTCTGTTCGTAAATATTCTATTAGCCTGGAAAAACTTTAGAAATCGCGATTGCGATTTTATTCTTCATTCTGACGAACCGCTGGAAAATGTGGGCCAACATTTTAACAACCTTTCGACCCCTTACTCAGTTAGGTAAGTGGGTAAGGTTAGTTACCAATTAAGAGCCTGGTAAAGATTTCATCGTAAAAATCGTTAATAATTATTCTTATTTATTTATTAAAACAAAAAATATACAGCATGACAGTATAAACCATCAAAGCACTGTACAATTTAGATTACACAATATTAGATACAAAATATTATTATCATTATAATACACCACTGTCATCCATTACCTCGCAGTACTTCAGACATACGCTACACACAATTGCCCATCGGCTTCCAAACAGATCACATTCGCGTTCAAAAATCTTAGAGCTCGAACAAGAGGAGATCTTTGGCGAGCCACAGTACGCGATGTTGGAATCGCAATGATATAATGATATGAACTGTTGGTACCTACCTATTACAGAAACACTACCTACATTGCTACTCCGATAATCTTAAATTCTGTAGGGTCATAATTAAGAGTAACTTAAAAAAAACCTTGTAATCCATGATTACGCTAATGAATCCCATGCCTGGTTTAATTGATCGCCCATATTAGATTTACACACTGTATATTATATATAACTTATATATCGCTTTAATATTATTTTGATTATAAAAAATGAACATAAGTCACCTCTTCAGTCAAAAACTCGATACAACTTCTACATTGAGGTACATTATTAAAAAAAACAAACTAAGTATATTAATAGAAAAGCACGTCATTTATTTAGTTAGAATTAAAATTATGTTTCGTTATATGCTAAAACGCTAACAGCAATCTTTTTAGTTTATCCAATGTGAGAAAATTTATAAAACAAAATACTACTGAACTCTTGATTTCCTCAGCAAAGGTGAAATAACAATGTCTTAACATGGTTTTAGTTTCGGTAAGCTTTCTGAAAGTGAATGCATAACGCCTCAAATATGTTTAGTTACTTTAAAAATATGAAACTTTACACAGCAATGCACTGTGCACGTTACAAACATACACAGATCTCAAAGTTTATTCAGAGCAATTATGAGCTGCAGTTGCAAGCATTGTTTAATTACATTTAATTAGAATTTCGTCTATTTCAGGACCTGTTTTTGCCATAGAAAGTTCTGGTTGTCACTTCTTTATTCCACTACACTACCAATTGACTAATTTCGATTCGATCGAAGATTAAATACTGGTACCTATTCAGCATTTAGGTACAGATTCAGTGTACAAGTTGATAAATCAATCGCGGCGCGTAGAGTTTACTTAACCATTGTCATCGTATTAAGGACACACGTACCCTCTTTTTCATTAAGGTCTTCTAACTTAGCAAGCCGTACTGTATTTAGTATAGTTTGGCTTTTGATCTTAAAGACACGTTGATAAGTTCGAAAATGAAAAAAATCTATTATCGGCTTGCTAAGTTACGAGACGTATATGAATAAGGGTAGTACCCATAGGCAAGTAAGCTTGTAATTTAGTTTGGGAGGTAAAATTGATTGTACTAATATGTCGTCTCAGTCTCGAATCTAACCGCACGCGTACCTAATTGACTATGTACAATACCTTGCCTCGGTTTGACGGATTTATTTAGTACAAATTAAGCATAACTAGTCGTATTAGTAACAAATTGCTAACAAATGTCGAAAGTGACCTATTACACCCGACATATTTCTTATATCTAATAATTCGAGGGTCACTCAATGGTTCACTTTCACTCGGGTTAAATACTCTACTTTTCATTACGACTTTGAGGAAAGTAAATAATCGATTAAGTTGAATAAAAATAATTTATTACTTAGATGGTTCACTTGCTATTTCCGCCGTTTCTTAGCGTTTTTCTATTTAATCGTTTTTTTGTTTTGTAAAAAATCTATGATTATCGTCTAAAGGCGTTATTTTTTTCCTAACTAGGTAGTGCGCAAGAACGAACTTTGCGCACGCTTCGCACGCGGTAATTTCTCTTTTTAACGCACTTGTTATGAAAAAAATTGTCCCTTACACGTGCAAAAACTTTTTCTTAGCTCGGTTGATTGTCGCCCTCATTTCACTCGGGCTCCATCTTTCACCCTCGCCAAAAAAAAGTTTTCCCGCACTAGTTAGGAAATGTACTATTTCTGCCCTCCGGCCAGCAAACAGCACTTTGCCGGCCGCTGCACGCTGCGCTAAACTAAGTTGCTGGCTGCCGGCTCCGTTGAGCAGAAAAATAATACAAACACCTCGGCCGTTAATGAGAAAGCCTCGTATCACATGTTTGTCGGCCTCGGCTTCGCCTCAGCCTACAATTACACGTCATCCGAGACGTTTCCCACTTAAACGGCCTTGGCATGTAATCTACTAATTACTTCGGTGGTTTACTTGCTGTTCCCCTGCCGTTTCTTACAATTTTTTATTTAGTATTTCTTTTTCATGTTTTGCAATTAAATCTATGTTTTTCTTCTAATCGCGATCACACATTTATTTTAAAAGTCAGTTGGTCTATGGACTTTGACAGATATCATAAAAACCAAAGACACTTAACATGTTTTCTTTTTAATAATCATCGCACAAAAATGCTCTATTTTAACGTTTAATTTCGTAGCTGTCATTTTATCTTTATTTTACAACCAGTGATTTGAGAGTACATATGATGGGAATAGGCAAACTCAACCAGCCGGCTCAGTTTCATAACTGTATATCCCTTTGGTGATTAAAAACAAATACTTTTGACCCTTGGGATGGAAAAGCAACTTTCGACCCGCCTAACTACGTACAAAATTTAAGCTTTCCGATCAGGAGAGATGAAAAACACCCTTTTGTTGCAGTCATAATGATGAAATAGTTTTGTACACCGTACTATATCTAAATACATAAATATGGCTATACCCAATAAGGCAAATCGTCTATAATAATTATGCACTTACATGATAGCTTTCGGTTTTCGCAATTGTATGGTTCCTTTGGAACATTTGAGATATTATATTTTTTCGCATTCTTATTCAGGAGCAGCAATCTTAAAACATTGTAACTTGTTTTGCAAGTTAACTATTACTATAACGTTTCAGGCCTCCGTACCTAAGGTGTAAAAATAGCCCTTATGAACTTTGTCCGTCCGTCTGTACGTACGTCTGTCAGTCACATGATCATATCATTACATAAATATCTACAGCAGCAGTGGATCTTGTTATAACTTGGTTCATTGATTTGTTTGCATTGTTGAGTGATAGCCCATAGTAAGCACACTGTAATGCCGTGTTTTAAGAATATTTTTTTGTTTCTGATTATTATATTTCAAAAAGTGAGGAAAACCGTTGAAAAGGTTAAAAGACTCTGGTATAAAATAACGAGTTGCCTCCTTGTACTGTGAGGTTTCATCATTCCGACATGCTCAAATAAAACACTACAGATACACGTCTGTATAATTCCACTGTAATGAAGGGCCCTCGGACGCTTTGCGATGAAAAGCTCGTTTGAGAGCGACTGTAATTATCTCGAAACCTGTGATGCAACCACCTTATGTAATAAATATACGTACGAATCGAGTACCTACATGCAAATTGAAGAGATGAAGCAAGATTGACCTCTCAGTATTCTTGTAGATTACAATAATTAACTTATTCGTACTAATGTAGTGAGATTGGAGAAAAAATATTTTCTTTGTGGTAATATTATTATTTGTGTATCTATTTATCACAAATATTTGTTCCTTGGTCATGGTTGTCTATGTATTTAAGTATCTATATGTATCTATCTATTATGTAATATGTCGTCGTTTGGTACCCACATGACAAGCTTTAATTGAGCTTACCGTAGGACTAGGTCGATTTGTGTGAGATGTCCCAAGAATTTTTTTTTTATTTATTCATAACTGGCTACAGTTAGAATAGGTACGCCTTGACCGATTTTTAGGGGAATTTTTTGGAGGCATGGGACCTCAGTGAGCTTTTTTACATTCGATGTTTATGTTAGAATCATTTTAGTTTTCATTTTTATAATTATGTTAGGTAACTTTGTACCTACCTATCTACTATGTATTACATTTCATGTACTGTAGAAAATAATAAAGGGTATCAATTCTTGGCAGAAATATTGAAATATGAAATGGAATCGTATCGGAACCGTCAGACTTAGACTCGATCGTATAATATATAGATACAATAAATACTTAAATACATAGACAGCCATGACCAAGGAACAAATATTTGTGATAAATAAATACACAAATAATGCCCTCGCCGGGATTCGAACCCGGAACCTCCAGCTTCGTAGGCAGGGTCACTACCAACTAGGCTGACATTTCATGGATAACTAATCGCAGTAACCGTAGAAACTATTAATGTCATTTTAATATTTGCGGATGCAACGGACCCCTTTGTGCGCGTGTCCGACTCGCAATTATTATCCAGTTGTTTTTACATGAATGAATTGACAACATGGATGACTTTAGATTTACATTGCCTCTATACACTACGGTAGCTGCTTTTATCACCGATTATACCGTGTGCTTGTTTGCCGTCGTGCCATAAACAATCGTGAAAATTGCTGTTAACGTCAAAAATAAGGATTTCTTCTAGCAAATCATGAGGGATTTCAAACAATTTTGGTAGGAACTGATATTTATATTATTTATTGAGACATGTTCCAATTAGTATCACATGTTCTTCTAAATGGCTCTCAAAGCCCTCAAATAAACGGGAAAACAGGCAATTAAATAAAATCACACGTGCTTTTTATGTTCTCTGGGAAATATGGTTCGGAATTTGGATATTTTTTTGCTTCCTCCAACAACGAATAACACGTTAGCAATCGAAAGTGAAAGTGAAAGAAAGGAATAATATAAATATAACACATCAAATCTTTTATTTATTTTCTGCATTTTCAATGGAAAATAAATAAAACAAAGATTAGAAAGCCATAGAGAAAAATGAACATCTTGGAAATAAAAAGGATCACTTTTCAAAAATCTTGAATTGAAAGTATTTACTTAACTCGTAATCACAAAATTATCAAAAGAAGTTGATGACTTCCAAATTATGATGCCTATAGCAGATCAGGCAGCACTTAAAAAGGAAAAAAATAAATAGAAACCTAGAAACAATATTAAGTTCCTTCAGTGCAAAATACGTAGCTAATCTATACCATTTATTATCCGTGTATTCAAGCATAGACATAGCTAAGAACTTACTCGTAAAATGTTAGCTATACAATAAATCAACGTCAACTCTTCGAAGGTGATTACGAGATTCCATTCCTGTACTTTTACCTGTTCCGTGATCAATGTAGCGTACGTTTAATCAAAAACAAACAAATAACTAAAGTCAGGGATCCTGACACAAACACATCAAAAAGGCCCCTTCTTTCAATTGGGTTCCGACGCAATAACGCACAATTTGAAAGAATTCAGTGAAGTTTCAGTATCACTTACATGAAGTGAAATGTTCATGCCATTGCAGGACATATGTATGTTGTTATAAGCAATGTAATCCCGTAAACAACGAAATGGACTTAGGTTGTTTTATTCCTTAAAAAAGAACAAGCCCCCTAGCTTTCCTGACCTGCAAAAGAGGGGCAGTTTATGGTAATAGGAACAATTGCGAACCCATAGCTTGTAATATTGTTCTTACAAAGATAGAGACCTTAACAAATCCAATATTGTTTCACGCCGATACTCAGCAAATGGGCTCTCTTACTATTTCGAAAAATGTTAAGTAATACAATATTACGCACTCGGTAATTCGAACAAAAAAATAATCCCTATACAACAGAACAACGCTTATTAACAAATCAACGTTAATTGGAACTCGCAGAACGTCAATTTATAATTTAACCTATGTTTTAAAAAAGAAAAAAAAAGTTTATTTAGCAACTAGATCTAAATTTACACAAAAAAATCGCCGCAGGCTTCGTCAGACGCTACAAAATGGAATCTGCAACAGGCTTCATCATACACACCGATGGCAATATCCGCAACAAGCTTCGCCATAATATACTACAACCAACAAAAAAATAAATTCATTGAAATATTCAATTTTGCATTGAGAATCAGTCATTGTTAGTTTAGTATATTATTATATTATTAGTTTCCCGCTCAGTTAGTTGCTTTTCGTTCGTTCAGATTAAAACTTCATCATAGTTGTGAGATTTCATACCTACTTAACAACTCGTACTTTCATTTTTCTTCCCAAATATTTAAAAACATTTGATATTGCAAACTCTCTATAAATATAAAGCTTGTAATAGTAATATTCGGGTCAGCACTTTGAGTTTCGAATTCAAGATGGGCAACTGTATTATGATATTGAAACAACGAATGAATACAAAATTTGTGGCAAAATAGCCACATTTTTTGTTTAGAAGTGTAGTTTTGTTTAGTAGTGTTTTTCAATTAGACAATACATGTTTATTTAAATAAATAAAAATGTCTATATGGATAGGTGATAACTGTTCTGCGTTAAACAGGAATTTCTCTTTTTCACCTATAAAATTATGTAGTTGTAAGTAAGTCCCCACCGTACGCACGCGTATAAATTGTAGGCTGACAAGCCTATTGTCACCATTCGATGCGAATATTCGAACCACGCACCGGCCGTGTAGAATGTTGATGAGACGGAAACTTTTCCAACGATGTCAATTCGTGAATTACAAATACGGTGGTCCATTTATGAGGCTAGGCGAGAATTTCCCAGTCCATTGGCAAAAGCATAATGTGGATATTATGAATATCTCTTACTCACAATGCCAACTTATTTCTTTATATAACAAAATTTGTATCCGAGAAAGCGCAAACCTCTGTATTACAGTAGGTTATTTTAGTGGGCGAAGTTTTGTACTTTTATTATGAAGCGGATCAGTTTGAAACACAGTGTACTTAGTGTATGCTCCTATGGACGCCTGGACTTCGCGCTTTGCTGACACTTTAAAACCTTTATACTCCTCTTTTAAAGAACCTCAAATCAAAATATGTTTGTTAGCCAAATGAAGTCATTAATGAAGTCTTTAGAGACAACCTAACGGAGCTAAATCTGCTCAAATAGGTAATCTTAAAGTCTATAATAATCAAGAAATAATTAGTGATCTATTCGCAGCATCAGTCTTACGGTATTGTCAGTCTGGGTCCAGTAAGTTGTGAAAGGCAAGGGGTGCAAATTGCATTCTCAAAAGGGTCCGCGGGCGTTGCTGACCCTTTAAAATAGGAAAATTCCTGGATTCGATTGGAGGCCATTTTTTTAACTCCACTAACAACCAGCAACTGAATGCCCCAGGTCTGGTTAAAAACAGACAAGTATGTTTTTTTTTAATTAATTTTTATTTTAAACCACCATTAACAGGATGTTTACAACGGCTTACTGAGATTTTTAAATGAGTAAATTGTATTCCCTCTTTGAATAGAGATTGTGTATAGCATACATTTTACCATTTGACGTACATACAAATGAAATCGACTTAGTTTGAAATGAATAGGTAATGTTTTTTAAAATACATCAATACCACCTTTAAAGATAAAATAAATGACAAGTATTGTTTAAAAAGTTGTCTGTTTTTAACGAGACCCGGTATTCAGTTATTAGTTGTTACTG